>JAWZTI010000275.1:0-36904 GCA_039880955.1 Chlamydomonas urium | reverse complement strand
CTGCTGCCCCCTCTGCCGCCCCTGCCGCCCCTGCCCGACTGCCTCTGCTGCAGGAACGATTTGCGGCGCTCTGTCTTCTCACGCTCCTTGCGCACCTGTGCACAAAAAGCAAAAGGAGCAGCACAGCAGCACAGCACCGTCAGCAACCCAGTCGCAAGCTACAGTAACCACATGAAAGACGCTGCACCTGCTCCGTCAAGAAATGGCTCTAAGCAACACAGGCGGACAAGACCTGCTGCCTCGCTTCACCCTTCCTCAGCAAGCGCTTCTCCTGCCCATCCCCCTCCCTCTGCCGCACCTCATCCTGGCTCTTGAGGTCGCCTCCTCTTGCAGGGCCGTGGCCGCTAACCTTCCAGCTCTTGTGACGCATGGAGGGGTGAAACCTGCGATCGAGGAACCGCACCGGGCGTTGTGCACAGGAATGATTAGTTTGCAACCTAGGTCTGCAACACGTCTGATAGAAAGACCAATGCCTCGACAGTTCTCCATCTGTTTCCATGCTGCAGCACACCTGTTCTCGCCACGTTTGCTAGCTGCCCCACACCACTGTATACAACCTCATTCACCTGCAGTCCGGACGGCCACAACATCCCGTCTGGCTGGCCGCCTGCCTATACATGCAAAGCAGCAGCTTCACCCGCACACTTCTTCCGCGCCATGTCGCGCCTTATCGCTCCCAGTCCCCCTCCCTCATAACCCCACCTCCGTTTACACAAGCTCTGCAAACTACCTCCTCCCCCACCCCCGAGCACCGCACCTGTTGGCCAGCTCCCTGTTGACCGACGTGTCCTCGTGCGCCCCGTCCGCCGCCACGCGCTGGTGCGTCGCCTTGACCCACTTCTGGTACAGCCCCCGGTTCTGCGTTGCAGACGTCAGCTCCACGTTCCGCCCGCTCTCGGTCCGCACGCGCTTCCCCCCCTTGACGGTCTCGTTCGCGCCCAGCTGCACGTACTTCTTGGCGCGCTTGTCCCAATGGTACCGCCGCTTCTGCTCCGCCATGCCCTCCCGGTCCTCTGCCGTCAGGTCCAACACCGCAGCCTGCAGCTCCGCCACCTTGTGCTCAACATCAAAGGTCGGGTCATAGTTGGTGCCCTCGCCCTTGGTCTTCCCCACGTACAAGCCTGGGTCGCGATAGCTGGTGCGGCCACCCACGCCGTCACCCGTCGTCGCCGTAAGCGCAGCCGCCGCCTTTGCAGCCGCCATGCGTGCCGCCCTGCCGCTCCCCTCTGCCGCTCCCTCGTCGCCGCCGTCAGACCCCTCCTCGCCACTGCTGCTCGCGGAATCAGAGCCATCCTCCTCATCCCAGCCATCCTCCCCCCCTGAACGGGCCCGCTTCTTGGCCTGCTGCGTCTTGCCCGCCCCTGCCCCTGCCTCTGACCCTGGCCCCGCTGCTGCCGCCTTCTCCGCCGCCATTGTCGCCTGCCGCTGGCGCTCCCGCTGGATGATCTTGGCGTGCAGCGTGCGCTTGGTGTGCATGACCTGTGCAGCACAAAGCCGGCCCGCTGAACGCACTGAGTTCAGCAAACAGCTTGGCGTCATGAAAGCTTATGTGCAGCATGCTCTATTTGACGAGTAAGTAAATGGGCGGTGCTTGCATTTTAGTCTGTTGACAAGGTCAAATGGCCGCATGACTGACGGAAGCATGTTGACAGCAAGTTGGGCGCCAGAAGACCTGATGACACATCAGTTTCAACAGCGGCTACCCACCCCCGTTGCCCCCAACTCACGTCCGTGCTCTTGCTGCGCAGCGCGTCTGCATCCAGCAGTGGATTCGTGAACGTCGACTTGACACTCGCGATCTCCGCCTCCAGCACGGTGGCAGCTGGCCGGAAGTTGCGCAGCTTGGACGCAAACTCGGCCAGCGCAGCCTCGTTCTGTAGGACAATGCAATAAAAGAGGGGTGGCGGCAAGGCAGGGCACACAGTCAGCCAATCAGAGGCATGCTGCCAGCGAAGGCAGGCCTCAACCAACCGCAAGAGCTTGAAGCTATTGACAAGCACCATATGGCAGCGGGAACTGCGCACCAGCCCTCAGACGGCCTGACCCTTATTTTGCAAACAGGGCCCAGATAAAATACAAAGCCATGCTTTCAGCCAAGCCCTGCATGTAGCCAAGCCCTGACCAACCCTAGGCCCCCCCCTGCCCCGCCCCGCGCAACCTACCCGTGCATTGGTGTACTTGGTCTTGGGCAGCGCCGCAAGCAGCGTTGGGTGCAGGCCTCCAAAGGGCAGCTCCTTGGCCCGCTTGACCGACTGCGGGGAGGCGGTGGGTCGTGTGCGCAGGTACAGGCCGTACGCGTTGGTGATGGTCTGCTGCGCCGCCAGCAGCTCAGGCACCGACTCCTGCACGGCACGGAAGAGGTGGTAGTGGAGAGGAGGTGATGAGGAATGAGGCGGTTAGAGGGTGGGGGTAGGGTAGCAGGGCGGAGGAGGGTGATGGGGGGCGCCGGGGCAGGGGGCAGGGTCTGCAGTGCATGCATCAAGCACTGGGCGTGCAGCATTGTGCTGACCGCAGAGCACATCGAGCGTGTTTGCAACCTGAGGAACAGAGTGCCCACTGAGCTCTAGTGCAGCTGCTGCCCTGTCCCCGCTGCCCGTTCCCTCCACAACAATATGTGCATCCCATGCCCTGCCCCTGCTGTCCCCACCGCAGCCCTCCCATGTGCGTGTCCCAAGCCCTTCCCCTGCTACCCTTGCCCTACCTACCACCTGCCCTGCCGCTGCCACCCTTACCTTCCTGACCCAAGCCCTGGCCCTGCTTCCCTGACCGTCTCTACCATGCCCTGCGTTTGACACGCCATGCCCCTGCCGCCCTTGGCGCATCCCAAGCCTCCCCCTCCCCCCCAGTCCCGTCCGCTGCGCACCTGCAGCTCCCTCAGTCGGTCCATAGCCGGAATCAGCGCCGCCTGGGGGAAGCAACCGTACACCGACACATCAGAGCCGGGCGCCATGCCCTCCACCTCGCCGCTCAGCACCTGGGCGGTGTCCGGCACCTCGGGGCACGGCTTGATCGAGCGCCCAAGGTACAGGTGCAGGTCCAGCAGGTACGGCAGCTCGTCTCGCGTCAGCAGCGAGTAGGCGGTACCGGCACGACCCATACGCGCGGCACGACCCACTCGGTGCACAAACAGCTCGGGCTTGGGTGGGAAGTCAAGGTTGATGACGTTGTCGATTAGGGGGATGTCGATACCGCGCGCCGCGACGTCTGTGGTGATGAGCAGGTTCACCTTTTGCGCCCTGGGTGGCGGGAGGCAAGTGCAGGGCGGAGACGCGCATCGTTGTCCGTGCGCAAAGCTTCACACTCAGCGTACCCTGGCAAGGTCTAGGCGCGTTGTGCCACGGCGCAGAGCAGGGCGCAAAAGGGCCTGGATGGACCGTCAGCTGGTTCATCCCAGCCAATGCCCCTGCTAACCCCCACCCCCGCCACTTCCCTGCCCAGCGCGCATCAGGCAAAAAGTGACCAGCCAATATCCCTCCTTACCCTTTCCCCCCCTCCCCCTCAAGTCCCCGCAGCCCTCCTGCCGCTCACCTGAACTTGGCAACGTGGATCTTCCTGGCCGTCTGGTCCATGCTTCCAAACACACAGGCGCACCCGATGCCCTCCTTGCTGAGCATGTTGTACAGGTACTCCACGTGGTGCCGCGTGGCAGTGAACAGGATGGTGGGCTGCTCGGGGGTGACCACGTCCCTCACCAGGTGCAGCAACGCACCCAGCTTCTCCTCAGGTCTGGGGCACACACACAGGGACAGTCAGGGCTGAGAGGAGCTCATGCCAGGGGGGCGCATGCGCGGTGGAGAAGCGTGTGAGCAATAGTGTACAGCCACATCCACAGATCAGGCTGGCGCTGCCTGCAGCTGTTGTCCAGATGTCACTTGTCGTTTGCACCAATGGCATCCACCGTTTGCCGCCGGCATGGCGCCATCCCCAGGGCGCACACACAACAGAGCGCGCCCAGGCACCCCTAGGGAACAACAGCCCGCCCACCACTCTACCTCTCTCCCCCAACAATCCCTCCCTCCAACAGTGTCAGCCCCGGCTCCAGCCCCCAGCCCCCAGCTAGCCCGTGAAGCCACCTACCTGACGGTGAAGAAGGCGAGGCGCAGCTCCGGGCTGATGCGTGTCTCCGTGTCCAGACGCACAAGCTGCGGGCTTTGAAGCCCCGCCTGTTCGAGCAAAGAAGGGCGGCGGGGCAGGGAGCAAGCCATTGTCAATCAGCTGGCTCAAAGGTGCCCATCACCATTCCTTGCTGCCATGCTTGGCCATGTGGTTGCCACTAGGCTCTGGCTTGTGCGTGTGAGCGTGGTGGCTGAAGCGCTTGCAGCCACCCACAGCACGTGCCCCATTCCCATATCATGCAGCCGGTCCTGCCGCAGCCTATCACGAGCTAAGTGCTTGGACAGCCACCCCCCCCCAACAACCTCGCAGCCTGGCCCCACAACGCCCACCGCTGCCCAGCCGTGGTATGGACTTCCCCATCCACACCTGCGCAAAGTCCGCCAGCGTCGCCGGCATGGTTGCGCTGAACATGAGCGTCTGCCTCCTGTCGCTCATGCGCTGGATGAGCTGCAGCACCTGCTCCTTGAAGCCCATCTCAAACATGCGGTCCGCCTCATCCATGATGCACACCTCCACGCTCTTCAGGCTCAGGCCATCGACCTCCGCAAGGTGATGGATCAGACGACCTGCACAGGGCACAGGAAAAGGGAATCACAAAGGAATCATGTCACAGCAACGCCAAGCCTAAGCACAGCAATGCCAGGACTCAGGCAGGCAGGCAGGCAGGCAGACAGACAGACGGGCAGCAGCTATGACTTGGCTGCTAGCGGTCACAGCGAAATGCCATGGCCCTGCAAAAGTGTGCCGCATCTGCCACTTGCCCTGCCTCCGGCCCCAAAACATTTGTGTGCTCGTCAATCAACGATCAGCCTTACCGCCTGGCCTGACCTGGTGTGGCAACGATGATGTCAGGGTTGGCAGCCAGCTCAGCAAACTGTGCCTCCATCGCGTCACCTCCCACCAGCACTGCTGTGCGCAGGTCTGTGTAGCGCGCCAGCTCCCTCACCGCCTTGTGCGTTTGCAGCGCAAGCTCACGGGTGGGCGCAAGGATGATGCCACGCGCGCCTGCTCGCGTGGAGTGCGCCTTCAGCCTGCAGTGGCGGGGTGGGGGGTGTATGGAGGGCATGTGAGGGAGGAGCTGGTGCAACAAACGAAGGGTGTTGGTTATGCACGGCCTGTGTGCGTAGGAACCAGGCACTTTGCATACGTAATAGCTCCTTGAATATCGTGCTCATCTGCTTGGCAGCTGACATGCCCCTGACCCCCTGCGGCCACTCACTTCTCCAGCATGGGAATGACAAAGGCTGCAGTCTTTCCTGAGCCCGTGCGTGCCATGCCGATGAGGTCAACGCCCTGCAGGATGAGCGGCATGGCTCGCCGCTGGATGGGCGTGGGCAGGCGGTAGCCCTTGCGCTTGATGGCCCGCAGCAGCTCCACGCTCAGGCCCATGCTCTCTGCATACAGACAGGTTGCGAGGCTTCGAACATGCACTATTGCTTGTGCAAACTGCTGTTCCTTGCAAGGCCAAGCGATTCTGAACCATCATGCGTGACAAAGGCTCTCCCATTCCCAGCCCCTCTGATGCTCACCAAATGTGCCAGTGCGCATCTTCTTCTTCTCCTGCCTCATCTTCTTTGCCCTACGACCCGTGAGCGGCTTTTCTCTGGGAGCATCGCCAAACCCAAAGTCCAGCACACCGGCGTCTCCCGCCTCGCCATCGCTGCCGCCCGAGTCAGACATGACTTGGTGCAACTTTTTAGACGCGTGGACGCGCGCTAAAAAGGCGGCTGTTCAGGGCGGCTGGGCAAGCGCAAGTGGAAGCTCCAGCGTTGTGTGAATCAGTGTGGACTGACGAGCACTCGGCGCCGCACCATGCGTGCTGCAGCATCGCCAGACACCCAGCAACAAATCTTCCACAAATTTTTAACAAACTTGTCAACCAGTGTTGCAATTCACTGAGTCTCACACGCCACTGTTGTCTTGTCTCCAGCAGAGCCAGCAGCTGTAGATACGTCCAGCTAAGTGGTGGCCGCGCTAAGGCAGCGCTCTTGGTACAGATACCAGCGCTCTAAGGCTTCGGCCTCGGCAGCAACACCCAGCGCGCATGCCGCCCAAGAAGGCCGGCAAGAAGGGGGGAAAGAAGAAGGAGGATTCAGCGGAGCCGCCGCACGATGCTAGCTGGGAGCGGGTGCGTACTGGTTGTGGCCATGCAATCCTAGGTTTAGTAGCATAGAAGGAGAGCACAGAGTTTGCACTCCATGCGGATGCCGTGAACGGTGCATGAGACGATTGTGACCGGGTATGTTGAGCTGTTTGTGCACAGGCTGACACTTGAGATGTTGCACTAACACTCCGCAGGCTGTGGAGAATGGCACATGGGAAAAGCCCGTCACGGACCTACCAGGTGTGTTTGTGTAGAGATGGCATGCTGCCAGCGTCAGCACCCAGATGAGCCGCTAAGCCTGCCGGCTACGCACGGTCAGGTATCTGACAGCATGTTGACGCTTGCACCTGTTGCTCACAGATGCCAATACGTGGCCCACTTGGGGTGCGCTGCGAGAACGTGTGCTGACGGCGTGCAAAGAGGTAGGACTGCGCAGCAGCTGCCCACCAGAGGTGCACAGCTTACAACCTAAGCTATGTGCAGCAGATGCTCAACGCATGCGTGTCACGTTGCTTCCCCAACAGATCCGCATCGCAAACACGGCCTCATTGCGAGACGCATTCTGCAACGAGCTGGTCAAGCTGTCACCTCCAGAACTGACATCAATCGACTTCCGGGGCTCATCCAACTTGCGGAACTTTGTCATGTCACCAATGGAGTCCTGCCCCAAGGTGGCAAACCTGGTGCTCAGTGACTGCAGCTCGCTGGACTACGTCATGGTGCAGTCGCAGTCGCTGCGCTCATTGGAGCTGAAGGGCTGCCAGCACCTCAACAAGGTACAGCAGGCATGGCAGCAGCAGAAGGGCAGAAGCACGAGCGTAAAGGAACACAACTGTAGGGGTGTGATTGCTGCGTCTGCTGCGCTCTGACATGTACGTCTGACATCCCTGCTTGATTTGTGTGGCAGGTGCTGATTCACTGCCCACACCTCAGCCAGCTGGTGCTGACGGACAACCCCAGGCTGGAGACCATCATGATATGGTCAGATGAGCTGACTGAGCTGGACCTCAGCGGGTGCACCAATATCTACAGCCTCAAACTGCAGTGCCCCAGTCTGCAGACCACAAAAGCGCCACCCCTCAAGGTGCGTGGCAGGCAGGGGCCCTGTGATAAACAGCAGCGTTGCTCAGCCCGAACACAACCATCTTCTTATGTGAAGTTCAGTTGTGTTTGAAATGTGCGGCTGCTGCTGTTGCAGGTGGTGGAGCAGCACGTGAAGCCGGTCCATCCACCCATCTCGTTCATGCTGAAGGACAACTACACGGAGGCCGCCCGCTGTGCAAACGAGTCCAAGGAGCGAGAGTGGAAGAGCTTAAAGGACGACAGCATCATTCCCAAAGCCTACCGCCCATTCTAACAGGCAAACGAAACAAGCACGCAGAGTCTTAGGTCCTGGATCTACAAAGGAGTGACAGTCAGACAAACAATGTGAATGGTCCAACAGGATAGATTGCTTCTTTTGAAGCTGCAACCCAGTCATGCTATGCCAGGCAGCGCCGTGGTGGTGCTGCTAGGTGAGGTTGATGGCTCAATACCTGTCAGCGCTGGAAACACTGACACTCAGAATCTGAGTTTTCCAGTTCTGTGTCTGTCCGGTGCACAGTCGTGTTGTTGTGCCTACTTTTTCAGCAGAGATGGAACAAGGTCCTCAAACTGCGTGGCATGATCAGCAAATGGCAGCGATGCTGGCCCAGCTTGGCAAGATAAGCATGAGGATGGCAGAAAGGCTTGTGTATACATCGCTTGGATGCGCAGCCTGTGCGCTTGTACTCACCTCTTTGCTGCAAACCTGCCACGCTGAGCCTATGCCGGCGCCCGCGCCAAAGGCAAGCGCTGCAGTGCGGCCGGTGGAGCCTCCTGCACCGGCATGCAGCAGGTTGAAGGTGACAGTAAGCTTGTCAGCCAGTCGTGCAGCATGACACTGGCGATTCCCACTCAGCTCCGCATGGCACCATCAGGGCCCCCTCCATTCCCATACCCACGTAGCAACAGCAGCCCCGCCAGACCACCAGCAGCCGCGCCGTACGTCACACGCCGGAGGCTGAGCTCCAGCAGCTTGTCCCATCGCTCATCAAGGTGGACCTGCGCCTTCTCCGCCATGTCTCGAGCGCCCTGAAAACCTGGCTGACACTATGGAACTTCGTGTGCGTTTCACGTGTCTGTTCGACGAGCAATAAGCGAGCTGTGTAAGCAACTCAACACCCATCAGCATTTCATACTTTTTGCTCACCAGGCGAGGGTCTGGCGTTGCTCAAGCTCATTGCCATCCTCGCCTTGACATCATGGCCCTCTCCTTCCGCTCCCTGACCACCCTGCGCCGGCCGGCGTCTGCAACTGTGGTTCGGCCTGCGCCAGGTATCCACTGCACCCATGATCTGAGCACCTACAGGGCATTGCCAGGCCTTGCAATCATGTCCTCACATCCCTTGCATGCTGGTAACGTGCCTGCAGGTGGCAGGCAGCAGCTGCAGGTCCGCGCAATGGTAGGTCACCATGCGGGGCATGAACACCACAGGTTACGAGGCAGTGGCCCACGCTCACAATCCCCATTTGTGCCAGCTCGCCAGTCTTGCGCATTGTCACCAAATTTGAGCATCTCAAATGGTGAAACAGACCTTGTGCTGATAATGCCTGGCTTGGCAACGCTGTGCTCTGCCGCAGGCCAGCACTGCCCAGAAGTTTGTGCTGGACAACATCCAGAACAACAAGGTGTGGGGGGATCTGCTCGCCCTTGCATGTGCTCTGGTTTGCACAAATATTTTTCTGGGCTGTGTGATGAACTTCAATTGCTGCCATGGGCGATCTGACTCGCGTGCGCAGGTGGTCGTGTTCAGCAAGTCCTACTGCCCATACTGCGCCAAGGCTAAGCAGGCGCTCAGCGGCGTGCTGCCTCAGGACAAGTTCAAGGTTCTGGAGGTGCGGCATTCAGGCTGACATGGGGTTTGGACAGCAGCGATGATTGATGCCAAGCCAAAATGATATTTGTGCACGGATTATCACATGGCACAGATCGAGAATATGCCGGAGATGGACATGGTCCAGGACACCCTGCTGGGAATCACCGGTGGCCGCTCCGTGCCCCGTGTGTTCATCGATGGCAAGTTTATTGGTGAGTCGTTGGAGTCGCACATTCAGAGCTATCATCTCTTTACACGTCACTTGCCATGGCCTGACGCATCCTCTCCTGCAATTTTTGTGTCTTAGGTGGTGGCGATGACACCGCGCGATTGGCCGCATCTGGGGAGCTGAAGAAGATGCTGGAGGCTGCAGGCGCTCTGTGATCAGATTGTGCATAAGTTAGTTGTCAGTGAAAGCCAGCTATTGCTGCCCATGAGTTATTCTCGGAGCTCATGCCGCCGTGCATTTTCAGAGTTGTAAAGTTGCGCGTGTGCATTTCTTGTTGGATTAGAAGTGCTGTTGAATCAGAAGTGTGATGGCCGTCTACGTCATGCACAATACTCAACGCAAGACCATCAGTCGCATGCATCCAAGGCCACAATGTCTCCGCTGGCGTAGGCCATTCCTGCTGCTGGACATGCACGACGCATTTGACGCTCTGGCATCCTCTCGGGACGGCACAGTCATCGCAGGCCAATACATCTCAGCAGCCGCAGGTAGAACGCCAGGAAGAGGGTGAGAATCGCCTGCGTTCCGAAGGCCGGATGCAGCGAATGATGCATGGTGTGCTGGACTCCGCAGCTGTCACAGCAGCAACTTGAGCTGCAGGTGCCCCTAGGTAGCTCAACAGAAACACCATGCCGCATGGCAGCTGCTGGTCGCGAAGCGTTCAGTGGAGACATTGGCGTTGGAGCGTGCCCAGGCACAGGAATACAACAGTTTCGTTCAAGGCTGGGACCAGAACAGGGATGCGTCGGCTCAGCAGAAAAGTTTACTTGAGAGACATGACAACGTAACGAATGTTTTCATCGCTGCAACTCAGAAAACACTGCCACGTCTCAGATGGAGCCGCAAGCTGCTGAATGCATGCGAGGTGGAGGAGCACCTGGCCCGTCAGAAGGAGTTCCTTGAAGCGGCGCAGGTAGCCTGTGAAAGAGGCTCACATAGGGCAGGTGCCAAGTGCCGGTTGTGCAGGGCTGGTTGAAACGCCGCTGACACATGCTTGTTGGCGTTCTGTAAAACGCGGCAGATCAAAGGCAGTGCAGATGCAATGGAGGCTGTGGAGATGCAAGCCAACGAGCAAGGAGCTGGACGCCCTGCGCAGCTGCTGCACCGCAACGCACGACGAGACGCTGGTGGTGCAGGTGAGTTATCAAAGGGCACGAAGCATGCTTGTCCGTAGCTGCATTGCAGGTGCAGTTCTGGATGGGCATCGCTGCAAACCACCAACCCTCACGTGCACGAACCAATTCTGCCCTGCAGCGCCGTGACCTGGAGAAGCTGAACAAGAAGTTCCAGGTTGCACGTATGGAGCTGGCCAAGGAACAAAGCCTGGCCAAAGCAGACCTCAACTGTGAGGGCGGGTTCAACCCAAGGAAGGTCGGTCAAGATCATGCAACATGATGGGCGTACTAACGTTGAGTTGCTGCACCAGCGCGTTACTCACTGGCCATGGGAGCTGCCTTCATGCCTCTGCAGGGTGGTCTTGGGCCTAGTCCCTTGCCAGCGTCCCCGCTGCGGGTCAACCAACTGCAGCCTGCAGTGAAGCTCGGCCTGCACCGAAGCTGTGATCCTGGGGACAGCACCTCTCAGTCCGCAGCCGCGTCTACCCCAAGTTCTCCCAGCAGCCGCGTCCCCAACAGCCCAACTCCACACTCCAGGTGTGCAATGTCTAGCAGCACCTGCTGTTTGCAAGCCGGCACATCTTGATTCGGGGGTTTGAGGGCCGCTCCCTTTGGCGCTCACTGATACCACCGTTTGCTGCTTTGCTGTCAGAAGCCTGGGTAGCCCATCTGCATCCACCAGCCCTGCCGCTCATCCACGCTCTGCAAGCCAGGCTCTAGCCTTGCCCAGCATCCCATCAGCTCTGCAGCCGAGAAGCGCGCCCCTCTAGCCCTGGGCTGTCAAGGTCGGGCTCAGAGGGCGCTCCTGGGCATACGTACATGGCGTCCAGGCTCAGCCCAAGCAAGCGACACGCTCTTCCATGAGGAGGCTTGCTTGCGTACAGGATTGTTGCAAGGGCATGGCAGCGATAGAGACACTTTGGGTGCTGTGTCGTGGCCCTTGTACTGCAGCATATGTATCACTGCAAATGAAACCCCATGTAGCACGTCATGACATGTGCTTCATTTTGTTCATTTGGCCAAAAACTAACGAACGTCGGTTTTGGTATGACGGGTGTGGGACCCCAGTTGCTCCATTGCTCCGCGGTGCATGAATACTGGTGCCCAGTAGAGACCATGGCCACCCCAGAGGCTGCGCAGGCTGTGATCGGCGTGCTGAACAGGGTTATTCGCTACGCCGTCGGCCTTGGCGTCACAGCCAGCGTGTTGCAGACATCGCTCTACAACGGTGAGCTGCCTGTGCACCATCAGGCTATCCTGTTCAAAGGATCGCGCTCTGTTGCATGCTGTGTGGCGTTGGATGCCGTGAAGCTTGCAGCCCACTCGCGCTCGCATGCGCATGCCGTGCTTCGCCATGCAGTGGATGGCGGTGAGCGTGCAGTCATCTTTGACAGGTTCCGAGGGGTGCTGGCCGAGCCGGTGGGCGAGGGGACGCACTTCAGGATGCCGTGGGTCCAGACACCCCACCTCATGGACATCCGCACGCGCCCCCGCACCATCAACTCCGTCACCGGTACCAAGGGTGAGCGCAGCGCGCTTTCAACGTGCTCACTTGCTGGCTGAACGCCTCGCCGACCACTCACTGCTGACACTAGAACATATCTTGGCTTGTGCAGACCTGCAGATGGTGAACATGTCGCTGCGGATCCTGTCAAAACCCGACGAGGGCAAGCTGACCAACATCTTCAAGGTTGGTACGCTGCCATGCGTGCTTCGCAGCTGCAACCATCCAGCCTGGCTGGTGGCTGGTTTGTACTGACTCAAATGTGCATGGTGGCTGCAGACGCTGGGCGTGGATTGGGATGAGCGTGTGCTGCCTTCCATTGGCAATGAGGTTGTCAAGTCAGTCGTGGCGCAGTACAACGCAGAGCAGCTGCTCACACAGCGTGAAAAGGTGTCTCGATCGGTGAGTACTAGTGCTTGCGCTGCGCCTGCATCAGCTCTGTGAAGGTGGCCTGGCCTGGCTGAAGTCGCTCATTCCATGTTGTGATTGTAGGTGCGCGAGAGCTTGATGAACCGTGCCCAGGATTTCGGCATCATCCTGGAGGACGTGGCAATCACGCACCTGTCATTCGGTGCCGAGGTGCGCTTTGCATCATAGGGCTCAAAATGACATGACGTGTGCTTGAGCATCATCCACAGGGACGTCAGGTTACGCGCCCCCACATGTAGTTGACCCCTCTCCATTTGTTCCTGCACGCCTTCCTGTCCCACAGTTCACCAAGGCAGTGGAGTCCAAGCAGGTTGCGGAGCAGGACGCTGAGCGCGCCAAGTTCGTTGTCATGTTGGCCGAGCAGGTGCGCGGGAAGGGCATTGAAACGGTCATGAGTGGAGGGCTGGCAACCCATGAGGCAAGGCCACATGGCCAGGAAGAACTGTACTGATTGCCTTGTGTGCATCGCGGGCATGCTGCAGGAACGAAATGCGTCAGTCATCCGTGCTGAGGGTGAGAGCGAATCTGCTCGCCTCATTTCCGACGCCACGCGACAGTATGGCGCAGGCCTCATCGAGCTGCGCAGGATTGAGGTGAGGCAGCTGTGCGGAGTGGTGGGTGGGGTATGCTCGCGCAGGATTGAGATGAGGTAGTTGTGGGGAATGGTGGGGGGCGTACCGCCTGGACAGGTTCAAGCAATGCATACTCGTCACCTGTGATGTGCCAGCCTCTGCCAAGCTGCCCTTGGCATTTTGTCGTCCACTATGTCTGCTGTCACCCGCAATGGCAACGAATGTTTTGCCTTCTGCCCTGCTGCATCTGGATTGCAGGCGGCAAAGGACATTGCTGAGACAATGGCCAAGAGCAGGAACGTTGTGTACCTGCCCAACAGCGGCAACATGCTGCTCGGCATCAACCCCAACTAAGCAGGGGCTTGCGGCTTGATGTGAAGTTGTTATTCCACATGCTGCAGGTGGTTTCAGCCTCGCCTGCGTAGGCCTGTAACGTACGTAACGTACACAGCAGGATTTGCTTGGTGAAGGTGTCTCGTGTTGGGCGAGCTTCGCCGTGTCCCATGTGGTACATGGGGGCGATGGCTCATTTGGTGCCCTATTGTTGTTGTCACTGCCCAAACAATGTGCGCAAGGGGGTTCAGCGTGTTCCGCTACTGAGAGGACACATGAGAGGCTTTTCCGGAAGGCCCAGCTGCAGCACACCCCAAACTTACTGCACGCTATTCATGGCACACAGGGCATGCTCTCCCCAGTTCCCAGCAGCAGCGCTCTTTCTTTGACAAACAACCTTTCACTGAGCCTGCCTGCTGTCGCCGAACATCATTTCAGCTCAGCACAAGCCCCGACAGCACAACCGAGCAACTCCGCGACCATGGACGTGGAGGATATCTGCTGCTGGATTTGCCTTGCAAGCGACGGAGAGCTGGCGCACGTTTGTAAGTGCTGGCGCCGCCCAACATTGGGGTCTCGTTGAGTTGGGTTGTGCCTCTGCCCAGTCGCGTGCGGCAGGATGGCAGGCAGCTTGCCTTGCATCCTACATCAGCGCACATGGCTGCGCTGCGTGCGCACATGCGGCATGGGTGACCTTAACTGTTGCCACTGTTGCGTGTATCGCAGGCCATTGCTCCACTGACCGAGTGGTGCATCGAAAGTGCCTGGCCAGGTGGCAGCTACAGAGTGCCGGCAAGAGATGAGCGAATGGGCGTGGTTCTGCGCACAAGCAGTCGGCGCTGACGGGGGCTGCGGTCATGCAACATCCTGACCGCCTTCCTGCTCCTGTCTTTCCCTCTTGAACACCACAGCGAGGAGCGATTCTGTCACTTCTGCTCCGCTGCGTACCCCAGCTAGAAGGACAGCCTGACGCCACCTGAGCTGACCCCTGCCATCGTCAGTGAGTCCCGGGGGCAGTGCAAACAGTGCAGCGCATGTACATTGTGACTGAATCCTTGACTCACGCAGGGCGCCCGCGTTGCCATCGCGTTCGCAGGTGCACTACAACGGCATGTGCTACTGCCTCAAGGTCCGCCCAGGCCCTCAGGTCAGTGGCCCATGGGTGCAGGGCACTGCTGCTACTGCTGCCCAGGCCGTTCCTGAACCCCTTGTGCTTGGCTCGCCCTGCCTGAACCGACGCTCCTGCCCAACCTTGCAAACACGCACGCAGGGGCTGGCCAGCTTCCAGAATTGTTGCAGTGCATCACCGGCATGTCAGAGCTGAATTGCATGCAGATTACGTTTCAATGCCGTGCCCCTGAGACCTGCGAGGAGCTCACGCTCAAGGGCATTAGCGCCTTTGACGCCGCAATCCACTGTGCATCCATCTCTGCTGCTGAGCGCCGAAGGGCTGTGCAGACAGCCAAGGACATCGAGACTGCTCAGCAGCAACAGCAGCAGTGCCAGCATGAATTCCAGAGTGCACATAGCAGCGGACAACTGCAGGAACAGGTGTCAACCAGTGCTGCTTCGCCAGCATCAGCAGTCCTGCCGCACCGTTTCCACAGTAGCCGCGTCGTCCCTGCAGACACTGCTGCAGGTCAGCTTGCGTCAACCCACCATTTCCACCACCATCAGCATCAGCGCCACCACTCCCAGCATGAGCGCCGCACCGCCGCCGCTGCTGCCAGCCTGCTTGGCGTTCACGGCCAGCAGGTGGAGGAGCACAGCCTCAGTGTGGCAGACGTGCGCGTCGGGGAGCCCCAAGCGGCTGCTGCGGAGCTTGTTCCTTTAAGCCCTGCAACGCCTGTTGACGGCGTCAACAGCCACTACTACGCTGTTCATCCCCTCACGGCCATGGCGCCGAGGGAGCAAACGCTCCGCGCCACCTGCAACGGCACTGTTCTGCACTTGCAAGTGCAACTCAACTGTGAATTTGCAGGCTGAGCAGCAGCTTTACGAGCAGAGCAGCGTGCGTAGCTGCCTATATCATGATTACAGCAGCAGCACCCATGAGCGGTCAATCATGCTTCATACGGCTGTCCCCAGTTTTTGGCCACCTGTTTCAACCTGAAACTCAATCATGAAGCTAGAAGTGCTCAAGCCTCTGACTTCTAACACCCTTGTTAGCCCTCGTGTCCCCAATGAGTCATCACGTGCATTGCTGAGCCACCAGCCCTGCAGCTCAGGGTCAACGCTCTGCAGCCTGCATGCGTCGCCATTGGCGGCTCGCCAAGTATACCAACCGAGTGCGTTCCCACAACATGTTTTTCCATCCACAGCACAAGGCCTACTGTGCTGCATATGGCCCCAAGCTGCACGTCCAAGCCCCTTCTAATCACCGCATGACTGACAGCCGCGGTCGCTGTTCACTCTGCGTACCTTGTTTGCTTCCGTTTTACTGTGTCAGCATTGTGAATGCTGTGTGCGGTGTTCTTTGAGCGGGTTTAAGTTGAGACTTTCAGCGACCCTTGATTGTTGTTTAACAACTGCTGCTTGCTGTCTTCGTGGCAGGCGAGGTTTATTACCATCTTTTGGACGCCCAGTATACCTGTACGTACAGGTCCTGTGTTGGAGATCTGTGGCAACACACCATTCTCTATTACCCTACCAATCTCTATTATTCATGTAAGTTGCGTTTTGAATGAGCCTCTGTTACATGCAGCACAGTCACAATGTCGGCAAGTTCGCTGGTGGAGGGCCAGGCATATATGACGGGTACTGGGCTTGTGCTGTGGACAAGCGGTGAATGCTTGCTTGCACGATTGATGCCTCCGGCAACCAGCCCCAGCCCAGCTGTGCTACACGTTCCTGTGCTAACCAGATGCAGCAGGAAGAGCGCGTGCTCATCCCCCATCCGCATCAATGAGTTGCTTGCAGCCCATGGAAGCTCCCAAAAATGTGAACAGCTGTCAGGGCTTGGAGCTCAGGGGGCCCCAGCAAATCCAATGTAACGTCTGGACACTGCTGCCGTTGGCGCCGAGTGCTTGAAGCGTTGCCTAACTAGCAACACAAGCGACGTCACGGCACACCCCGAAGTATTGAGTAGGGTCCTTTGTGCCTTTGCGGCGACCTACGGACTGTAAAATGGCCAATATACCTGGCCTACCTACCTACCTACATCCCCAAGGCAGGAGCAGCTGGTCCCCACCTTGCCAATCACAGCCCGGGCTTCAGGTGTCGGCCCTAACAGTGGCCACGCCCATAGCCCTGCTGCTATAACCACCATAGAACAGGCAAACCAGCTTCCCCGCTGCAACTGTTGCCAGCTTATCACTTCTGAAGCTAAGGATTACTGTCATGAACTGGCTGCAGCTACAGCTGCACTGCAGTAAGTGCCCCGTATATCTAGCAGTCACCAGCAACACTATCTCCTTTCTTAATAGGTCATGTACTCTGGCCCTCCTACGCCACCGTGCCTGCGGGCCTCGTCATCAAACATGGCGAGGATGCTGCCAAACTCACTGCGCAGGTCATCCAGCGCATGGTCCATAGCCTGGGTGGGCGTCTTCTGGCCGTTGGTCTGGATCATGACCACCATTTTGGACTCGAGCGGATGGGGGATGCGGTAGCCAGCAAACACAACAGTGCGGTCCTCATGCAGCTGCATGCGCACGAGGTTGCCAATGGTGTGGTCTTCATTCATGATCTGGAAGGAGCCAGCATCTGGGATCTTTTCGTCGCGCTTGTACTCGACCTTGTTAACGCCCTCAGGCAGAATGAAGCGTGAGTACCTGAGAGCATGAGCAGTGCATGGCAGGCGGGTCGAGCACATGCATCAGTTGTTTGCAAAGGAGGAGCCCAGGAGGAGCGCATCCCGGCGTGCAATGCCCAAGCCAGCATGCATGCATGGTTGCATGAGGCATGCACACCTGTCCGGCTGGTTCATCACGCCTCAATATGACGTTGTTTGCGCCACCGCTGCTCTGTCTAGCGCTGCAGCTGGCGCTTCCTGCCGCGCCGGGCCCAGCTCTTGACACACGCGGGTCCTCAGCACAAGGAGAGGAAAGGTAAACGCGTGCTTGAGGTGTGCTCCTGAACAATGCGAGTCTTCAAAACCGAGCGTTTCGGGTGGTCATACCAGAAAACTTCCACACTGAACAAACGCTTGTTGATCTGCACTCATTCAGCAGGTTTGCATGACAACATGACCCACGCACTTCAAGTCAAGGTCTGCAGTGCATGGCACAGCCCAGAGCTGCTGCAGGGCGACCTGCTGCCTCAGCATGTGCTGCTGTTTGACGAACGAGCGGGTGCTGCACCCTCTGCCGTGGTGCTATCCCTTATAAGCAACGTTGAGAAGCAACCATTGGTGCTTTGGTGCACAGGCCGGGGACTGCAGGTGTGCAGCATTAGGGACGCTGCCTATGCAAGCCTGCGATGCGTACACTGTTTCACGTTGTTGCTTGCCCCCATCAGGGTGCCAACCAGCTGCTGGTGACCAGCACAGCTCGCAATGTAGAGGTATCGCTGCAGGGTCTTGACGACCTTATGCCCTCCTACATGGGCACGTTTCGCGCGACCAGCAGCGACTCGGGCCAAGGCCTGACTGCCCTCATTGACATCAAGGCAAGTGAAGGCGTGGTTGCAGGCATGCTGTCAGGGTTGTCAGAACGTCCAGCAGCGTGTGCAGCAGTGTCAGCATGCCTACTATGTTTGCCCTGCAGCACGCAGCATTGCGATTCAGAAGACTTAGTTCCCTCTGTATCCCGTGTGTGCAGCCCTGCATGGGTAGGGCTGCTGTTTGGCTTCGCCTGCTGTCCCTGCAGCAGCCAGACACGTGCACCATCTACAGCATTGGCTTCCAGTGCTCCGAGAAGGGCCAAGGCGTCCACAGTGCCATGACAAGCAGCGCTGCTCCCCCAGTCATAAGCGGGACATCCATCAGGAGCAGCAGCACCAGCACATATGCAACTGGCAGCAACTCTGCTGCGCCACAGGTGCCACAGGTGCCACGATTTAGCAGTGTTGATGGGGAACATGCAAGCAAGCATGCAGAAGCAGCAGAACCTGCTGCAGAGGGCACGCCAGCATCACAGATGGAGCAGATACGGCTGCTGCTTCAACATGCCGTCATGTTGCAGGGCACTGGTGGGTCGCCGCACGGGCATTGCAAAAGCCAGTTCCATGACATGGCAAGGCCACCCTGTCCATCAGCTTTGATCATTTGCCACCCAATCTGGGCATGTGAACGCAAGGCAGGGTCGCCATTGACGATGCTGCTGAATGCTGAACGCAGGTGATGCAACACCATCGCCCCCCATCCCCGCATCATTGGACATGCTGATGAGCCACGTCCAGGCCACACACAGCAAGGCGGGGCCCTCATTCCAAGCCCTGGCGAGCTCTGTTGCCACCAGGGCCCTGCAAGAATCCGCCCAGGCAAGGCAGCGACCGCACCAGCACCAGCACCAGCACCAGCACCAGCACCAGCAGCAGGCGGCAACACACCCACCAGCTGAAGCATTAGGAATGTCGCCGCCCCTTGCCGTTGACGCACAAGCACAAGCTTCCCAAGCGTCAGGCTTGGACGCATTCAGCGGTGGTCCTGCTGCCAGCTGGGCCGCCTCCCCATCCTCACTGCTGGTGACCGTTAGCTCCTCATTGGCCGAGCTGCACAGGGGGCTGGGTAGGGTGGAGGCGCTGGAGGTGACACTGGGCCAGCGCGTGGTGCAGCTGGATGCCCTGTGTGGTCAGGTTGCTGGGATGCAGCAGCGCATGGAGGCGCGGCTACAAAGTCTGGACCTGCTGCTCGGAGCACTAAGCTGCAGACGGGACCACCTTGGTTCAGAACAGCCGCAATTGATGAAATAACTTCGTTGCACGCGAGAGCCAATCATGCCACCATCAATTGCACGGTGCAGTCTGCGCCCCCGTGAAGAAGCCTCTCACACTTTATCGTTAAGGTTCATGAGCATTTTGCCCTTCGTTGCAACAAATCGCATACTGTCCTCAAGTGGTCCGCTGTAGCTGTCTTCGAAGAATTCGGCCTTCAGCATCATCTGCGCATGCCGATGCTGTCAAAGCTCCATGGCATGGAGCTTTGCATGAGTCACATGGCCCAGTGCCGATTGGCAAGGCCCAAACCACACAGGTGTATGATCATGGTTACATGCAGCAACTGGGTACATACGATGAGCTTATGAGCTCATGAGTCGTGCATGCTCAAGAACCAAGGGTGCACATCATGCACTTAGACATGTCGCCTGTGCTTATGCAATGTATGAATGCAGATTCTGACAGGCTTCACTGCAGCAGCAGGCAGCTGCCTGTCCGCTGTGCAACGCCTGCGCACCTGTGTTGATTACGCGAGTGGCAGCATGGCCCTGCAGGCACCTCGTCATGCGCTGGCGCCAGCCTGAAGCTCAATCTCGCTCTGTCCCTGGTCACACCAATGGGAACCTTGCTGCCTTTCTTCACCCCACCGTGCTGCCTTCAAAAGCTCACAGGTTGCAGGCTATGGAGAGGTGCCCAACATGACGGTTGCCTGCGCAGCATTGAAGCACCAGAACTGCCTGAAGCGCTGCCCAATGTGTGTGTACGCCTTCAAGCCAGACTGTGACCTGACCTGACCTGAAGTAAAAACTGCACCCAACCCAAGGAGTCGCTCTTGCAGAGCTTGCACACTGCTGGTACACTGCGCTTTGTGACATGCACTGTCCACTCCAGCTGGGTCATGCTGGCACCCCTATGCAAGCATGGTCTGTTCACAAAATGTCAATTCACTGACATTATTCGATGTGAGGAAAGGATTCACGGGCAGGAGCCAGCATTGCTAAGCATCAACTAGGGCCGGCTGTTGCACTGGCGGCCGGTGTGGGGTGCGAGGCCCCATTGCAAACGTTTCTTGCATCACGACACGTGTTGCTCGCAGGCTTGAACGGGCACGCACACAACCTTGTTTCACTCCTTGGTACGCAGCATCAGGCCACGATGCAGCTGCACATGCACGCTGGAGTGGAGGCGGGAGCCTGCAGGAGGCAGGCTGCACTGCCCGTTGCTCGCGGCTCCGTCGCATCGCCTAGGCCAGCGATGGCCAGCGGTGCTGGCAGCCAGCGCCGCTTCAATGCGCCTCAGGTGTGCACACACGCATGCGAGGGCAAGGGCAGGCACCGTTCGCTACCAGCCTTTTGCGCGTCAAAGTGCTGCATGGCATGTACCACGGCTGCTCTTGTGCGCCCTGAATGATGCGTGCCTCAACAACACATGTGATTGTTGCGCAGGTGCGCGTGCAAGCCGCTCCCTCGGATAAGCTGGACCTCAGCGCCCTGACTGCCGTCAGCCCTCTGGACGGGTGAGGGCGGGGCGCAATCGCGGCCGCCCGCCAAGGGCGCGCCATGCACACAGGGCACACACACAGCTTGTGACAGCCGGGGTCATGGGCAATCACAGTGCACATGGGAGGGCTGCTATCGCAGTTGCTACTGCAGCCTATGCTGCCAAGGCCTTCAGTAACCTCTACTGCCTTTTCCCCTGCTGTCACCACCCACTAGACGCTATGGACGCACCACCGAGCCTCTGCGCAAGACGTTCAGCGAGTATGGCCTCATCCGCTTCCGTGTGCTGGTGGAGTGCCGCTGGCTGCAGAAGCTGAGTCAGATCCCAGAGGTTGTCGAGGTGCCACCCTTCAGCGCTGCCGCCAACGAGATCTTGGACAAGCTGGCCACCACCTTCACCGTGGAGCAGGCGCTGAAGGTGGGTGAGGCCCAGCCAATACAGCATGGGGCAACACGAGGGCCAATCGATTTGGGGAAAAAGCTTTGGGCGACCCTCTGAGTAAGCTCCTCTTGCATGGCCAGTTGTGAACATGCCAATCACAGCCATCCTGCTTGCCTGTCACAATCCTGAGCAGGTCAAGGAGATTGAGAAGACAACCAACCACGACGTGAAGGCCATTGAGTACGTGCTCAAGGAGCAGTTCCTGGCCAACCCTGAGCTGGCCAAGGTGCTGGAGTTCACGCACTTTGCATGCACCAGCGAGGACATCAACAACCTGTCACACGCGCTCATGCTGAAGGAGGCAATCACGCAGCAGGTGGGCACGATACAGGTTACACCTGAACACCTGAAGGCGTGTTGGCTGAGGTGAATGTGTGGGCTGATAAGGGTTAGCAGTTGCTTGTTGAACTGCCTGACCGCGTTACTGCTGCACACTCATCCCGCGTGCAGGTGCTGCCCACCATGGACAAGCTGATTGCTGAGCTTGGCCGCCTGTCCGTGGAGTTTGCAGACGTTCCCATGCTCAGCCGCACGCACGGCCAGACCGCCTCCCCCACCACAATGGGCAAGGTCAGTGCTATGGCGTAGTCGCAGCAGCAGTCAATGGGAATGACCTGCTTGGCACGAGCAGCTTAAATGCAGGCCAGCTGGGTGAGCTATCCATGATACTACACAGTTTCCCTCAACCCTTCAACACTTGCATCGAAGTCCTTGTCCGCAGTCCCCAGCCACCACTAATCCCTGCACCTTGACTTGCGCGTTCCAGGAGATGGCCGTCTTTGCGTACCGCCTGCAGCGCCAGCGTGACCAACTGGCCGCCGTGCCCATGCTGGGCAAGATGGCTGGTGCCGTGGGCAACTACAACGCCCACATGTCCGCATACTCCAACATTGACTGGCAGAAGGTCGCTGAGGAGTTTGTGGCTTCCCTGGGCCTCAGCTTCAACCCCTACGTCACCCAGATTGAGCCCCACGACTACATCGCTGAGGCCTTTGGTGCCATCATCCGTTTCAACAACATCCTCATTGACTTTGACCGCGATGTGTGGGGCTACATCTCGCTTGGCTACTTCAAGTGAGCAAGAGGCACCAAGGGGGCTGAGGATTTGCCGACACATGTTGTGCTGAGCGGTGCATCTTGAGGGCGGTGGCAAGCTTTCTGAACCTGCACAACTCCCTTCGCGCCCCATTTGCAGGCAGAAGACCATTGCAGGCGAGGTGGGGTCTTCCACCATGCCCCACAAGGTGAACCCCATTGACTTTGAGAACAGTGAGGGCAACCTGGGCATCGGCAATGCCGTGATGGAGCACCTGGTCAACAAGCTGCCCATCTCGCGCTGGCAGCGTGACCTCACAGACTCCACGGTGAGATGAAATGGGGCAAGCAGCGCAAGGGCGAAGGGCAAAAGGTTGGGAAGTTGGCGCAAAGGGCAGCACAGCAGACTCTTCTGTTGTGGGCAACAGAGGTCAGGGTTGCTTGCAGTCTCTTCAACGCAGTCTTGAACAGCAGCTGACTGGTGTCGCTCGTCCTCTTTCCTTCATGGCAGGTGCTGCGCAACCTGGGCGTTGGTATTGGGCACTGTGCCATTGCATACTCAGCAACCCTGCGTGGCATCAGCAAGCTGCAGCTGAACCGCGAGAGGCTGGACGCTGACCTGGACGCCAGCTGGGAGGTGAGCAGGGCAAGCAGTGGGCGGTGTACTAGAGGGAGGTGGGTCGCGCGTAACACTCAGCACTGGTCCTGAGCCCAGGCTCACAACCGCGGGTCTGGCCAGGGTGTAACTCTGATTTTGCAACAGCGGGCATGGCTAGAGGCAGCTGGTGTGCGAGCACATTCGCTCACCCTCACTCGTGGTGTGCTGACCAGCTTACCTTGCGTTGTCTGCTGGCCCAGGTGCTTGCTGAGCCCATACAGACAGTGATGCGGCGGTATGGCGTGCCTGAGCCCTATGAGAAGCTCAAGGCCTTCACCCGCGGTCAGCGCGTGACCCAGGAAAGCATGCAGTCGTTTGTTGAGGGGCTAGACGGCCTGCCCAACGAGGCGAAGCAGGTGCTGAAGCAGCTGACGCCCGCCACCTACATTGGCAACGCCGCGCAGCAGGCCAAGGACGTGCCCAAGCATCTGAAGCACTGAATGGCCTGCTTTGCAGGCACCTGCCGCTGGCGTTGGCCTTGCAGTCGCCTGCAACTCTCAACCTGGCGTGCATGCTGCGACATGTCGTGACACTAGCATTTGCTTGACACATCGGTCATGACCAAGGTTCCATGCCGACCTGTTTCTCCATGAACGGACCCTGAGTATTGTTTGTATGTGCTTTACGCTCTCTGCTTACTTGCAAGCACGATGTACATGCTGGCCTAGTCGGCACAGCATCTTGAATTAGGTCTTGTCACTCACACCTGACAGTTCAAACCAATGGCACGCAGAGCTTTCAGGCAGTGCCCAGCAGTGAGGACGGTGCTCAACAGCGAGCGCACGGCATGAGCGACTCGGGCTGCGGACGGGCGCGGAAACCTAGCAAGAAGGGCGAGGCGCTGCAGGAGGACATTGCGGGAAGGGCAGCGGCACGCGCGACAAAGCCTCCAGCACCGCGGTCAGGCCGACCTCCTGGCCTCGCTGGTGGCAACCAACACACCAAACGCAGTGCCAAGAGGCAACAATCCAAGAGGGCAGGCAAGGCCAGCATGGAGGCCAAGATGCTGCAGCGCTGGCAGCAGTCAGCAGAGGGCAAGGTGCAGATGGTGCAGATGATGCAGCTGGCAAAGGTGGCAAGCCAGCGGCAAGCACAGCAGGAGCATGAGGCAGTGGTGCATGGCGACGGCGATATAGCAGCTGGCGAACCCACGCCAGTGCCCTCAAAAGCTGCCAAGCCCTGCCTGCCATGGCGCACAACTAGTGCAGCCTTCACAGCTTTCGCTTGACGGCCCAAAATTGCTCATGCACACAGCATGCGACTTATGCGACATGATCCTTGTGCCAAGCTCTCGCCTGCATGTTTGCTTTTTAAGGCAAACACAAACACTGGTTACTGCATTTTGTGCGTGGGCAGCAGTTTGCTTGATCAATGCAGCGGCTCCCTTTCCCGCTCCCCTGCAGATGCTGGCACTGATGTTCAGTGTGCATACTACGTCAGCAAGTCCTGCTGTGACAAAGGTCCCAATTTTCATACTTGCCTCACAAGCATCCCAGATCGCCTGGTGCTCAAGCAGCGTTGCTGTGAATCAGTAAGCACTCGCAAGTTCTTCAGCTGCTACGCAGTGTATGTAGGTGCGCTGAGCTGAGCGCAGGCCTGGCCATGGCCTGATTGCTGGCTGTGTTTGGCCCAAGCCGCCTTTTGGCTGTAGCCTTGAGGTTGGGGCATGGACATATATGCAGTGCTGCGTACAGATACGCAGTTTCATGGTGTATCGATCATCGCTGGCGCCATTCGCTCTTTTTCGTCGTCCACACTGCCATCTCGGTGTGGGCCTGAACCGGCACACCTAGGTCCCTATCTCGGCCAGCACGCAACGCCAGCACTCCCAGTTGTGCAAGCAAGCCAGACGTCATGGCCCTGTCCGCCGTTGCCCAGAGGTGTGCATCTGCCGCATCGCAGTCGACGCGTGCTCCCCCTTGATAGACACGGAGGCCCGCAGGGCGCTGACCAGCCCTCCGCCTGCTCTGCTGCCATGCTCATCCGCGCAGGACCTCCGTCCGCCCCGCGGCTGCCTCCCGCAGGTGCGCTCAGCAGCGCGAAAGGGCTAGGGCTGCCGAAGGGTCACTTTGGAAGAGGGGCACCTGACCTAGCAGGCGGCACTTTCGCTGACCAGAATGTTTGCTGTTGCGCAGGTCTGCCGTGGTCGTCAAGGCCTCTGTGGAGTCCCGCCGCGCGGTAAGACCAGTTCGCCATGGACGCGAGAGCATGCAGCTCAGAGATGGACCATGATGTTAGGCAGCATGACGTGCTGAGAGCGACAGCAGCAGCTCGGCCTGAACACAGCGCTCAGATCGCAGCCGCAGCAGTGATCCAGTATCGACGTCGCAAGGGCTGGCGCGCCGCTGCCCCCAAGCAGCTGCATCAGCACCATCTGCAAGCCATGATCAGCATGGTGACCGTCGCCCTACGCCGTGCACTTGTTTGCAGGTCCTCGGCGGCTTCCTGGCCGGCGCTGCCCTGACTCTGTCTGGCGCTGCCAACGCCGTCACCCCTGTCGACGTGATCGACTACCGCGATGTCAGGTCCAAGGGCTTCGACCTCATTTACGGTGAGCCGGCCCGTTGACTGGGGCAGCTGGCCTGTCATGGGAGGTTGTAGCTGTGGGCAAGTGGGCACGATTTAGCAAGGGCAGGTGTGCGCGATGTAGCCTAATCGCGGCATGCCTGCCCTCCTCCGCAGAGGCTCGTGACCTGGACCTGCCCCAGAACGAGCGTGATGGCATGACCCAGGCCCGCACCAGCCTGGATGACACAAAGGCCCGCGTGAAGGCCTCTGAGGCCCGCATTGACTCCAAGCTGGAGCCCTCCATCCAGAAGGCCTACTGGTGAGCTTGCGGTAGCAGTGCTGGAGGTGGCTTTGGGCGAAAGCACAGACGAGGCTGGCAGCATGATCACTACATGGGGCACAAGCAGTGTGCAACGGGCCCCAGGCACTTGCAACTGTCGGGCGCATGCAGGAGCCTGTGATATGGGATGGCTGGGAATGCGCAGCGAGCCACTGGGTTGGGCAGCGCACTGAACATTGTTACTTGCTGCCCTCAGGACCGAGGCCCGCGAGGAGCTGCGTCGCCAGGTCGGCACCCTGCGCTTTGACCTGAACGCCCTGGCCTCCACCAAGGCCAAGGACGCCAAGAAGGACGCCCTGGCTGCCCGCAAGGAGTTCATTGCCAAGGTGCGCGGTTTTACTGCTTGGCTGGCCCTGTCCTAGAGATATGCAAGCTTGCAGTGCTGTTTGAGAGCAAGTCCTCAGCATTGCATTTGTCCTTTCGCACAGGTTGAGGCGCTGGACTTTGCCCTGCGCAAGAAGGACCAGAAGTCCGCCCTGGCTGCACTGGAGTCGACCAAGTCCGCCCTGGACACCGTCCTGGCCAAGGTCCTGTAAATGGACAGTCCAGGCACCTTTTTGTCTTCAAACTCATCAGCTCATTGCAGCTCACACTGGGCTCCAACATGCTCATACAGCTCCGACCTAGGAGCAGATGCAGCATTAATTTTTCCCTTAGGGCGGTGCATGCTGGGTGCTGCCAAAAGCATTGGGCAAGCAGAAGCGGTGGGGGTGACGGGAGGGGACACCGTCAAGGATGTAGGTGGTGTGTTGGACATTGTGGCCCTTGCAAATCTGGCGTTTTTGGGCCTGATTGCCTGGGTTGAGGATATGGGGTTGATGCTGGGCCATCTGGCAACAGCTCACCTCGGTGGCGCAGGCGGCGCAGTGTAATGACTGTGCTGTGTTCCCAAACCAGGAAATTGCCAGCAGTCTTTGGAAGTGTACCCATACAGGGACATACATCTGCATGCATTATGCAGCACGTGCTGGTGTCAGCTTCGAAGTGCGAAACTTGCAGCGATGGCTGTACCGTCACGCAAGGGAAAGGCAGCCCGTTGAGCCGAAGTTGGATATCGTGGACCACACCACACACCACACTGGTGCAATGAGGCAGCGAGCTGCGCTCAGCAACGGATTGTGAAAAGTACGCAGCGCACACCCCAAAAACGTTTGAAACAAGAACAAATCACACATTCCCAGTGTGGGCAACGTGCTTGTCGTGCCGCCCGCACTGGTGCCTCCGCCCTTGATACTTGAAGCTGCTCGTGGGCTCCTGGTGCGTGTTGTCCACCTGCTGCCATGTCATCGCCACGCAGCGGCGACGTGGACATGGAGCTGAATGCCCAGGCGCTGCGCACTCAGAACGGCGGTAGCGCCCATGGAGACCGCGAAGAGCGCCGCGGGACGAGCCAGCAGCGGTCCCGCCATGATGTCGAGGCTGCAGGTGCCCAGCAGCAGCAGGGCTCCCCGCATGCAGACGCCCCCATGCATGAGCAGTATACCGAGGCTGGAGGCAGCAGGAAACGCAGCAGGGCTGAGTTGAGCAGCAGCGAGGCATTGGAGGGTGAAGGGGGTCAGGCTCAGCGGCCGCGGGGGCCCCGTGAACAGGATAGCAACGAGCGTCAGCACCATGAGCGGCATGATCATGGCCACGAGTCAAAGAGGGTTCACAAGGAGGGCAAGGACAGGGAGCGCTCGCCGGGTGCCCCACCGCCACCGCCGCCGCCGCCACCCCCCATGCCTGGCTCACAGCCAAGGCCGCAGCCACATCGGGAGAGTGCAGGTGGTGAGGTACGGCGGTACAGGGACAGGCCAGACGACAGGCGCCGGGATCGGCAGGAGCAGCAGCAGCAGCAGCAGCAGCGCAGGGGCGACAGCAGGGGTGAGGAGCAGTGGCGAGCGGGCGCCCTGCCTGAATGTGACTGGCGGTCAGGTAGGGCTGAGCCAGAAGGCTCCGCCAGGCGCAGTTCTATGGGTGTTGATCAGAGGGGACGGCGGCAAGAGCGATATGCGCCGTCGCCGGATCGGCCTCGGGCTCGCCGTGGGTCGCCGGTGTATGAGGCGCCTCAAGGCGAAGACGCAGGGGGCAGCAGGGGGCGAGGGGAGTCGCCGGTTGCTAGGAGGGGGGGGGACAGGCTGAGGCCTGGGGAGGAAGGGCCGGGAGATATGGTTGAAGAGGGCGGCAGCAGGGACAGGGGCGCAGCCGACGGTAGGGGGCAGGTGCGGGATACAGAAGACTCAGATGGCAAGCATCGGGGTGCGCGAGAAGGGCGAGAGGAGTGGGGTGGGGAGCGCGGTGGTGGAAGAGGTGGGGCTGCGTCTGAGGGCTGGCCGGAACGGCGGCAGCCAAGCAGCGGGCGCGAGGAGGGCAGGGAGCGTGGTTCGCAGGAGCGGCGCAGGGATGGTCGCGATGCTGTGCTGCCAGGCAGGGGCGGTGACAGGGCAGAGGCTGCTGCTGCTGCTGGTGTTGGGCAAGGTGTCAACAGGCGGGACCGCAGCAGGACGCAGGTCGGCAGCAGGGGCAGGGACAAGGACAGGCCGCCTGTGAGCGGGCGGGAGGAGGCTGGTGGCAGGGATGATCGGGGCAGGGACCTTAGGGCGCCTGAATGGGGGGCTAGGGGCCCTAGGGATGTTAGGGGGCCTGAAAGAGATGCTTGGGGGCCTGATGCGAGGGAGAGCGGGGCTAGGGTGGATAGGGACAGGGCTGGTGGCTCGGTGAAGCGCAGTGGGGAGGATGGAAGAGCGGACAGGGAGGGCCCCCCTGGAAGGAGGGATGAGGGGGGCAGAAGGGCAGGACACGGTGGCAGAGAGGAGGATGGCAGGAGGGAGGAGGGTGGCAGGGGGCGAAATGAAGGCGGCAGGGATGAAGATGGCAGGAGGGAGGAGGGCGGCAGGAGGCCAGATGAAGGCGGCAGGGATGAAGATGGCAGGAGGGAGGAGGGCGGCAGGAGGGACGACCGTGCTTGGAGGGAACAAGGCCAAGCTAGGAGGGGAGGACGTGAGGACGGCGATTTCTCGAGGCGCGAGCCAATGGAGGGAGGTGTGCATGGAGGTGTGCATGAGCGGCGGCGCAATGCGGAGGGTGGCAGGCCCGAGGGCGGCTTTGGCAGGCCAGATGGCGGCTCTAGCAGGGCCGAAGGTGGCTATGGTGGTCGCAGGGGCGGGGAACAGGGGCCAGGGTATGAGGAGGACTGGCAGCAGCAGGGCCCGAGGCGCGACCGGCGTGGAGGCCGTGGCGGCAGGAGGGGGCCGGACGACAAGAGGCACGGCGGACCTCACGAGCGTCATGGCAGCAGGTGCGTTGCAGGGGGTAGCTGCAGGCTGGGGAGGGGCTACTGGGCATGTTTTGGGAAGGCAGGACAAGAGGACGGCTTGTAATGCATCATGGCTGCCGCGCTGCACTGTGCAGTCGTCATGCAAGGGCACTTGTGAACAACAGGGATACATCATCTGCACCGTGGCGGACAACAAGAAAAGCACACTTGAACATGCAGTAGTGCATGACGGTATAAAGTGTGACAGAATCGCCTCTAACTATTGCCCCCTGCCTGCGTTCCCCCTCCTCCTCCCTGCTGCTCTTACTGGCACCAGTGTACTGGACAGGCGCGTCAGCTGGAGCATGTGCCTCTCCCTCTTTTTCCCAATCCCTCGGCCGCCTCCAAACACCTACCAGGGGGTGGTTGTTGATGGCAGCAGGTCGTCCACACGTCAACGCAGCTTCCGCCCAAGACCACAGCTCAAAACGCCCTCCTGCCTTTCCGTGCTCACCTCACCCTGCCCTCATCCTGCCCTCATCCTGTGTCGAAAGCTGATGATGCAGTACCGGAGCGCTCCACGAGTTGCTGCACCTCGACACTTCACTGCTGCACCTGGGCATTGAAACTTCAGGGGCCTGCCTGTTGGCAGTTCGCTGGTGTGGCGTCCGCTGCTCTAGCTGCAGCTGTGTCTCTGAAGCGCTGGAGCTGTGCAGCTACAGGCGCCGTCACCTTTACAATCCTCGCTCACACACTCTTTTCATGCCATCCCTAGGTTCAATGACACAGTCGTCGTGGCTTTGCAGCAAGGACTGGGCTGTGAGCCAGCAGCGGCAGTGCCACGTCAGAAGCGTTGCACCATGCACCGTGGCACTTGAACGCGGTCGTGTGCACCTTTTGAGCTGTGCATTCATAGCAATGCTGGACAGGCAACTGCATCATTTATCCACGCAGGCCAGCCTGCCCTTGTACGCCCTCCCCGGCTCATCACGGCCTCTGCAAGCGCTCTCACCTGGTGCTAACGCGCCCCTTATCCCACCGCCCCTCTGGTGGCAGGCCCTTTGCGCATGACCCATCGGTGCCCGAGGCCGGCAGCGAGGGCGTCAACAGCGCGGACATCGTGCGAGCCATGATGGGCCTTCCTCCCATTGGCGGCGGCCCCAGCGGTTCTGGCAACGGCCCCCGTGCAGGTGCCGCGGGTCCGAGGCCACTACCAGGAGACGCAGCTGCTGCCGCCGCCGCCGCCGCCGCCGTCGCTGCATCGCTCGTCGCCAGCGCCCCACACCACCACCAACACCACTCGGGCCACCACGGGGGTGGCGAGGCCTCCCAGGGTGCAGGCAGTGGCCTGACGCGGGAGCAGAAGCTGCAGAAGCTGTGGGGCCCAAAGAAGGCCGAGGCAGGAGAGGCGGTGGTGCAGGCGCTGTCGGCACAGGCCAAGGTCGACGCGGCGGTCGTGTTTGGCCACAACAGATGGGATGCGGCGGAGTTCACCAAGTGAGGCTGACGCGGGGGGCAGGGGCAGGGAGTCAGGGGGCTTGCAAGGCTGCTGGGCGGTTTTAGAAGACGCCGGCATCAATCAACTGACGGAGTGGCTGGCCAGAATGCGGGATGCGATTCATTCTCTCTGGTGCTGTGCATTTCAGCTGTTACCCATTGCTATGGAGTGACATCAGGGCATGAAAGAGAGCGGTGCCGTTTTCAACCGCTGCCGCTTCCCCCCCACCTCTCCCCTTGCAGTGAGGCTGAGCGGGAGCGTTTCCAGCGCCTCATGGGCATCAACAAGGAGGTGGCGGCAGTGATGGAGCCCCTGGCTGAGGAGGCGGGGGCAGACCCTCTGGGGGGCCACAAGGCAATGACCAGGGAGGAGCAGGTGCGCACATGAGCTGGGAGGATTATGCACTCTCACCTTGCCTTTTTTAAGCCACGGCTCATGCCGCAGCAGTGTAGCGCTGGCAGGCAGATGCCCTCAGGGTAAATGTTTGTATTGAGTTGAAGAACGCATCTGCCCTTGCCTGCTCATCCCCGCCCCCTTGCTTGCAGGCCAAGGTGCTTCAGGATGTGGAGGAGGCCTTCATTGCAGGGCTGCGCCACACCAGTGCCAAGACGGCTGGCCTCGGTGCAGACCCATTGCCCTAGATATATTTGCCCTGGGGCAGAGGATAGTTACACCTACCAGTAGCATGATACCAGTGGTATCATACCACCCATTTGCTTCGCGGTTCCAACGGTGTTGCCCTGGATAAGTTATCTGAGTGCGCTCACACATATGTCGCACCAAGTGTCAATTTAATAAACAGCAGTGCAAGCCTTGCACCTCGGCTCTTGAGCCGGTATGAGTTTTGTTGTAACATGTCCACACATTAGATGCTGGTCCAAATGGCCCCAGCCCCAACAAAGCGCACGACTGAACTCGCAAGCAAACAAAACCAGCTAAAAGAAAGACACAGGCGCTGCGCTGTCGCCTTCATCGTCGCTGCTACTGCTGTCCTTGTCACTGCCCTCCTTGTCGCTGCCCTCCCCGTAGGACAGCCCCAACAGCCCTCCCCCTGGCGCGTCGCTATCGCTGCCACTATCTGCTTGAGCCGTCGCCTTGCCTGCTTGTGGCTGAGCGTCTGGTTTATCATCCCTGATGTCTGGTTCAGGCTGCGTATGCATATGCGTTGGTTCTCCTAGGGGCTGTGGAGAGGTGCTTGTGCCTGGAGCTTGCAGGGTGATGGTGGGGGGCACCCAACCTGCACAGCAAGAGCACCAGAGCCCACAGCGCAGCTCATGGCAGGAAGTGCAAGCAAAAACACCCTCAACGTAAGCACCTCCAGGGGACCCTGCCGACCACTCTCTTCTCGCCAGCATGGTCTTGCATACAAAGCCATCCCGGCCTGCGCAATGATAGTGAAAGCAGCTGCTGCCTGCAAAAGCAACTGCTGCCAGCGTCCTGCCCCCACCGCCCGCAGCTGCCTTGACCACTCACCTCCGATGCTGAGTGGCCCAGCGTCCTCCTGCGCCCGCGCCACCAGCTCTGCATGAGACAGCGACGCCGCCGCCCGCCTGGCCGCTGCCGCCACTGCGTCCTGCTCGTCCTGGGCCTTGAAGCGATGCTTCTGACTCGCCCCGGCACCGCCACCGGGCCCCGTGCCGGGCGGGCCGGCGCCGCTGCGCTGCTGTTGCTGGGAGGCAGCGGAGCCGCCACGTCCTATCCCTGCGCCGCCACAGGCAAGCAACAATCGAGTGAACATCACGGCCAATGAAAGACATGTGTGCACATGACAACTCGGTTTGAGTGTCAAATTTTCCTTCCAGCCATATTGCTAGGCGCGCTGCCACCTAGTGAATCGTACTGCTGCAACGTTGTTGGACTTGCCTGGTCTATGTGGCGCCACCCCTCCTGCACTGTGTGTTGTGTTCCAGGCCGCTGCCCCCAGTGCCGCCTCCGCCACGTGGCTGTAGGGCGCCATGCGCTGCTGGCGCGCAGCCTCCGCCTCCTGCTTCTGTAGCGCCTTGCGGTGCACAGGGCCCGCCAGGTGCTGCTGCTGCTGCACCGTGCTGCTGAAGGTGACCTGGCAGGCGTCAGGTAGGTGGTGGTCATGTAAGTGGTCAGGGGAAGACGAAGAGATAAGGAGGTGCTGCTGCTGCTGCACTGTGCTGCTGCTGCTGCACTGTGCTGCTGCTGCTGCACTGTGCTGCTGAAGGTGACCTGGCAGGTTGGTGGTGGTCAGGCGAACGGTCAGGTAGGTGGCCAGAGGAGGAGTACAAGCGCAGAAGGAGGGGCAGCTTTGGCCCTGAAAGCTGAGCTGCTTCACGACACCTGACTCGTAAACTCCGTCAGCAGGAAGGGAGATGGGGGTTTAGGCTGTGAAGGGAAGGGGCTGGACACAGTTGGGAGGCTCCAGCTGCCCCTCAACAACAGCGTGGTTCCCTGTCGGCTTACAGCCACTGATGAAGCAGCTGACAACAATTGAAATCCTGTCTTTGAGCCTGAGCTCAAACATTTGCTGCCTTAATGCACCGCACCTGGCAAAGGTCACAGGTCAGCAGCACCTGAGGTGCTTGGCTGGAGGCCGAGATGGCCGCCAAGGCTGCCACTGCTGCGCTGGGTGCGCTGCCTGCAGCAGGGCGCTTGGCAAGGCGCTCCGCATCTTCGTACAGGTCCACTTGCTCCTGGCGTGCACGTTGCATGCAGGCATTCAGGCGACAACCCAGGCAAATGGGTGACAGTGGGTGACAGTGGTGTGCTGCACGTCTGTGATGCACTGATGCAATGAGTGCTCTCACAGTGTGTCTGTGCTCCCTGTCAGCATTGCGCCGCTTTTCTCGGCGCTCCAACGACTTTTGAAGCTGCTGTGCCTGCACGTGCAGGGGTGCCTGGTGGGCGTCGCGCATGGCTCTGCCAAATCGCAGGACCCAGAGAAATTTGAAGGTGTGAATTTCCATGTTGTTGTCAGAATGTGGGGATCTAGGACTTGCACGCCACCGCGCTGAACTGGGATACGCAATTGGAAATGCGGTAAACGTAGTAGTGATGTTTGGGTTTGAGCGCAAGGCGTACCGCCGAGGCGGCCATGGCCACTGTCCCAGCCAGCCGGCAGCAGCATGGCGCGGGAAGCAGCCGCTGGTGTTCACTTCGCAGTACACATGTAGTGCAACGGCGACGAGGGCTGTATCCCTGCCCCTGCAGGCAAGCAACCCTGCATGTTCCCTTGACCATGCAGGATGCATGTGTGCTAGCCTTACAAACCGGACATGCTTCGCATTTTACCCCATGCAGGCAGACAGCCAGAGCAGCGGCGTGACACTTGGCTGGGATGGGGCGCAGGCAGGAGACATGTCGTGGTCTGGATTGCAGGTGCTTGGGGACGGGGGCCACCAAAGGCAACGTGCTTAACAATCCTGTGCATCAGCGATGTGCAGTCCAGCTGGGGTGTTGACGCACACTGCGCTGCAAACTGCTCATTGCAATGCAGGTGGGCAATGGGTCAAGGCAGCATCGAGCAGCCGTCCCGCAGGAGCGCGAATCTCAAGATTACCCAGCATCTGGCGACGACACATACAACACCAGCAGCAGCAGAAGCAGCAGCAGTGGTGTCAATCATCGCCAGCACCACAGCCGCACCCCGCAGCGACAGCTGCCAGGCGGTCCCACCAGCTGGAGCGCAGGTCATGGCACACACGGGTTGAACAGCGGGCAGAGTAGCGGCACCGCTGCCCCACCCCAGACTGCAGCCCTGCCTGCTTCGTCACAGGACCTGTCGCTCACCACTGAACTGGCGAACGCCGCAAGCCTGAGGCAGCTCATGTCTCTGGTGTCTCACAACCGCACACGCCTGAACTTGCTGCATGCCACAGCTGCATTGGCGCGCCTCGCAGCGCTCAAGCAGAGCGGCACAACGGGTGGCAAAGCGCAGTACGTTCAGACAGGGGATGCATCGCCAGGGGCATATCCAGGTGCAAGGGAGGCAGCGGCCCAGGCCGGGGGCTGGGGCTCAGGGTTTACCAACGGTAGCAGGCTGAGAGCGCAGGCTGGGGTAGCATCGTCAGCAGGGGCACCGCCAGCGGCAGCAGCAGCAGGAGGCAGCAGCGGCGGCAGAGGCGGCACGCTGCCTTCCGCAGCAGGTGCGTTGAGTTCGACGGGCGACGCCGCGGCGAGCGAGCGGTTGCGCTCGTCCCTCAGCGCCTCTACGTCTGCTCCAGCACGCCCAGTACACAGAACTCACTCATCCCGCAGCAACACCTCCAGCGCAGCCAGCTTTGCATCCGGCCTGCCCTCCTCCACCTCAGCCCTTCCAACATCCTTCGCCCTCCCCTCCATCGCCCCGTTGTCATTCGCCGCCGTCGCCCCGCCCGTCGCCGCTGCCGCCACCGAGCTCGTGGATCTGCTGCTGCCGCTGCTGCGGGCCTGCCCCTGCGCCGACCAGCGATCCAGCTGCGTGAGCAGTGCGCTGCATTCGCTGGCGTGCCTGGGCTACCGCAGTTCAGCCACGCTGCACGAGCTCATGGACGTCGCGGCAGGTGGGCTTGGTGGGGAAGGGAGGGGAAAGTCCAGGGGAAAAGGGGAACAGGGGGAAACCAGGGGGCGGGGGCGGGGGAACAGGGGACAGGGGGGAATGAGGGATAGATGGTCGAGGGTATGCGCAGACAAGCTGCAGGCGTGGAGGGAACATGCAAAAGGGACATTTAGGCTGCCCAGGGCAAAGCAGGGCCTGGATGGCAGTGCCGGGCAACAAGACAGTGTTTGTGGCCAAAAGTTGACTTTATCAAAGACAGCTTTGTTGAAATATAGCCACAGCTGTATTCAGGACAGTCCCTCTGGACAGTAGCTGACTGTTTCCAAGACATTGCCACTAGCTGATTGTGTGTGCCGTCCCGCCCCTTGGCGTCCTCCTCCTGCTGCGACAGGCGCTTTGCTGGACATGATGATGCGGCCCCGCCGCGTTGCGCGCATGATGTGGGCGCTCGCCAAGCTCAACTGCCAGCCGCGGGCTGCTTGGCTGCAGCTGCTGATGCAGGAGATGCTGCGCAGCCCGCTCATGCAAAGCACATCCAGCGCAGACGATTATGATGGCAGCAGCAGCAGCAGCAGCAGCAGCAGCAGCAGCAGCAGCAGCAGCAATGGGCGTAGCCGCACACCTAGCAGCAGCAGTGTCGGCGGCATTGCTGGCACAGGCAATGCTTTCGGCATCGCAAGCAGCAGGGGCGGCAATGTGGGTGGCAGCGTGGGTGGCAGGCGTGCAACGCAGCCCCCTGTCAGGTCTGAAGGCATCCACAGTGCACAAAGTGCAGCGTGGGAGGCGCAAGCAGACATCCCATCGGTCACTGGGGCAGCACAGCGCCTCGCGCAAGGTGGGCCTGCTAGTGCCCTGGAGGGGGAACAGGCGCCACCTCTCAGATGGGGCTCAGTGCAGCCACAAGAGGCAGGGGCAGCACTGGCAGTCGTGATGTGGTCCCTGGGGGTGTTGCGAGCGCGCCCTCCACCCCGCTGGGGACAGGCGGTGGCCACGGCGGCGCTGACGCACCTGCAGTGGCTGTCTGCCAAGGAGGGCCTGCTGCTGCTCTGGGGGCTGGCCAAGACGGGGGCGCGGCCAAGCGAAGCGCAGGTGAGTGAGGCTGTGTGGGGAAGGGGGGAAAGGCCCTGCAGCAGCTGCAGCTGCAGCCTTTGCTACGTCGTGTGTGGTGGCGAGCCTCAGCTCAGCACATTTTCAGCAGAAGGGATCCCTGCAGTGCAGGAAAGGAGTGGCCACAGACCCCCTCATCCTCGGCGCATATGCAGTTTCAAGTATGTATCAGTGCACCACGCACTCATCTCCCAATGCACCTGTGCGCCTGCTGTGCTGCCCAGGTGTCGCAGCTGGCGCGTCACTGCCTGCAGGGCCTTCCCTCCCTGGGGCTCAGGGAGCTGCACCCACTGCTGGAGGCGTGTGTGGTGCTGGACTACAGGCTGGGGAGGGGGCAGCTGGAGAGGGTGCTGCGCAGGTGTGCGGAGTCGGGAGCGGGGGCAGGGGCAAAAGGGCAGGGAGGTTGGCAGGCTGGAGGCAGGGCAGGGCAAGCGATGCTACGCGGGCGCCACAGCCACAGGTGACGTGCATGGGGAGGTTGTATACCCTTGCAAGATTTATGGCAGGCAGGACTTGAGACTTGATGCAGTTGGTGTGGGCAAGGGGTTGTATTGAGCACCTTGAAGGGCTCTGCGCAAGGTCAGCTGGTTTGCAGCTTTGCCATCCGTCACCTAGTCATGTGCCGTGGTTGTTTACGCGTAACGATGCTTCCCTTTCTACACTCGCAGGGTGAAGCAGTGTACGAGGCCAAATGCGTCACGCCGCGTGGCCGCGAGCGATGTCGCGGGTGTCCTGCGCACCTCAGCCCTGCTGCTCAACCTCAGCGCACAACCTCCAGCCACCGGAACGACACCCTTCTCACCGGCAGCGACGGCGTCGGCACCAGGGGGCAATCGGGGACAGGGTCACGCCTCGAGGCCCAGGAGTCAGCATATAGGCGCCAAGGTGAGGTGTTAGGGGGTACGGGCAAAGGCACAGCGGGCAGGCGCGGAAGCGCAGGGGGCAGGCGCGAAGGCGCAGGG
>JAWZTI010000274.1:4517-34024 GCA_039880955.1 Chlamydomonas urium | reverse complement strand
CCCCCCGCCCGCCTCACCTTCTGCGCTGCTCCACGTCAATGTCCGCCACGTCCCCCGTTGGCAGCAGCTGCAGACCCACAGTGTCCAGCCCCACAGACGCCTCAGGCATGCCACCCACCACACGAGCCGCCCCATGCGTCCCCCCCTCCAGCATGGGGGCCAGCCTCCCTCCCCTGGGCGTGGTCCTGCTCTTGGCGCCTAGACCCAAGGGGGGTAGCAGCCCCTGCTGCTGCAGCCCCTCCACCAGGCGCTGCTTCTCATGGTACATGGAGATGGACTGGGACAGGCAGTGGAGCCACTTGTCACGTTCAATGCTGTCCACCGCACGCAGGAAGATCAGGCCTGGGCAGTGGTCGAGGTGGTAAGGAGAGGGGGAATCATCAGCTGGTTGTAGGGTCAGAGGGAAGGTGGCAACACTGAGATAATTATTGAATAGGTGGTCACAGCATGGCGTCCCAAACAACGTGCTTGCGCCCTGGCACGCGTTCAAGCCCTCACACCACCCACGTACGCCGCCATGCCGTCCTCTGCTGTCAAGCCCACCCATCCTCTGCAGCTTCAAGGCACCCCTTCTGCTCCGCTTGCCCTGCTGCCCCCATGCCGCCTGCTTGCCACCCCTTGCTGCAAATTCGCACCTGAGGGCGTCAGGATCTTGAGTTGACGCGGGTCAGCGTCATCTGCGTGGATGGTTGCATTACGCAGGCTGATGCTCCACACCTGAGCAGCATGCAGCAGAAACACACAGTCAAGCATCAGGACCATGCACTGCAGCAGGCACCAAAACCTGCGCTGCACCCAGCCAATGCCTACTGCCTGCCTAGTGCCACGCAATTGCTGTGAACCAGGACAAAGGGCCAGCAAGTGGGCCGCCTTGCGCTTACCTTGCCCTTCATGTTCATGCGCTTGTAGATGAGCACGACACCGGGGGCCTCGGATGCCACCAGAAACCTGCTCATGCACACAAAGCCATGCATGCGCAGGCAGGCGTGACAACTTGATGCTGAGTGGACGCAGCTCCTCAAGGTGATGCGCTCTGCGCTGCGCATTAACGCTGAGCGCCAACAGTTACACAGCCACGTGCATGTCAACCTCGCTGCTGCGTCAGCCTTTAACTCCCCTTGCAGCCAGCCGCCCTTAGCAATCTCCCCGGGCCTCACCCCTGCAGCGCTACACTGCCCACCTGCGCCTCCAGCGCATGAAGCCGCCCATCCACAGCCACAGGTAGCCCATGGGGGGAGTGCCGTCAAACTTGGATGGGGGCAGTGGGGACGGCGCGTCGGGCAGTGGGTAGCGCCCCTTGAATGTGCGCGCCATCAGTGCCTGCAGAAGATGCAAGGGGGGGAGTGTTGAGCCAGGTTGAATGTCAACGGAACATGGCACAGGTAGAATGATAAGACGTCTCACCTTTCCCTTGATCGCAGCCCCCCGTAAGCTCAACTTCACAACTGGCATGCGCACACTCACAGTCCAGTCGCTCGCTTTTCCGAAGGTCTGCAATCCCTCTGCCTGCCTTTTGACTGGCTGCCTTGCTGGCCACCTTCCTCCTCTCCCCCTCCGCCTGACCTTGCTGGGCACTGTGATGGGCTTCATCAGCGAGGTCAGCAGCGGCGCGATGGGCGCCAGCGGGTTGCTGGGGTGCGAGGCCTTGGGGTTGAACTCCTCAATGCCCAGTGTCGAGCCAGTGGAACCCTTGCGGATGCTGAAGCCACTGCCAGGGGTGAGGCCCAGCAAGGGCAGGTGCAAAGACAAGGGCGAAGGCAACTGCCGATGTCAGGGCAGACAGGCTGGGCCCCAGCAGTCGTGTGACCTTTCCGAAAGCACCAGCAACGCATGCGGTGGTGAACTGCATTGGCCATGTGTGGTGTGCCACACAGAGTGCGCTGCATCAAGCGCAAATGCAAGACATAGCATCACAACGTCACCCCCTTGTGGCTCACCCTGACAACTCGCTGGGATTGATGGCATCTGGCCCCAGGGCTGAGGCTGAGCGCACAGCTGCCAGCTCCTCAGACATCTTGCGCACCCCCTGGCCCACCACCTTGGGTGCAGATGGAGGGGAGGCGCTCACCTCCGGGCTGCCTGCGGGCTTGTTTCTAGATGAACGCACAAAGTGGGAAGCGTGTGTCAGCAGCTACCATGGACCAGCAGTTGGCCAGGTATGCAAAAAGGGCTGTTGACCAGGCTGCGACGGTGCATGGGTAACATACCTGCGGACGAGCTTGAACTTGCTGGAGAACTGCTGCAGCTTGGAGCCTGCGGACTTGATGGCGTTCAGCTCTGAGCTGAGGCTGCTGCTGGCATGGTGGAGGCTGGCCCCATCTGCAGGCCCAACAGGAGGCGTGGGAGGCCCGCTGGCGTGACCGCCCACGCCACTGTGTCCGCTGCCGTCCTTGTCCATGGCGAATCACGGATGCTGGTCGCTGTCTAGCGCGTAGGGCTCATGCCCAAGTTCGCGGAATCTGCATCCGTGAGCAGAGACACCCAGCAGAAAAGGCGCGCGTTTGAGCGCGCGGTCACACGCTTGCACAAGATAAGCAAGGGTGCTTCTGATGCTGCGTACGTGATGGACTCTGGTCATACCTTTGCGGTGTGGCGAGGTATGCATGGGGGCATGCCGGTCTGACAGCCGGGCAACAGTGGCATGGCTAGCGCATGCGATGAAGACGCCATATTCCGTGTGTTCACGGCATGCCCGAACGATGTAAAGACGCTGGTGCTGGACGCTAGGGCGCAAAAACACTTCAAGCGCCTGCATGTGGCTGGGTCTTACAGCGTTCGCGTGTCCAGTGATGGCAAGGCCCTGCTGGTGAGGGTGCAGTAAGGCGATGGCCATGCATGCATGCGAGCGTTCTGGCTACTAGCGCATGGCTCATGCAGTGCACGCTGGCATGCCGCCTGTTGCCAGGACTACTCCCAGTCCAAGTATGATGTTGTGTGGAGCCAGGGCTGCTGGTGAGCGAACAGCAGGCAGGTACTGCACACAGCAGGGGTGGAGCATGCGTGCGGGTGACAGGCAATGCATGTCTGTACGGTATTGCAGGTGGGGCAAGCATGTCATCGTGTATGGGGACGCCGGGCTGAAAAAGGACAACCCTGTGGTCGAGTACCTTGCCAAGGAGGGCCAGTGCGCTTCGTTGAGATACTACAAGGAAGGGTGAGTGCAGGGGCAGGCACACGCGCTGAGCGCAAGTTGCCGAAAGAACCGTTCCTGTCTTACTAAAGTTGCTGGTCAACAAGGGACTAATCGTTTTGCTCTCCCTGCTGCCACGCATGTCCAGGTTTGACCAGCTGTCAACTCAGATGCCGCACATCTGCACCACATCGGTCAAGGCCAGCGGTGTCAAGAAGTGAGCGCCTGAAACCCGCATGGCACGTGGACACTGCGGGCGGAGGCAGCTTGGACATTATTAGAGCAGCCTTCTCTGTCTATGGTCCTCAGTACAAAACGTGGCAGCATGATCTGTCGAGTCATTCAAGCACACGCATTCACACCCAACCCTAAACCCTGCCTGACGGCATACCCTCTGCCACTAGGTACCCGTCTGCCATCGTGCCTGGATTGCTGTACCTCGGGGACTGGTCGCATGCTGAGGCAGTTGAGCTGCTGGATGACCTCAATGTCAAAAGGTGGGCACCAGCCAGCCACCAGCTTGAAGGGTGAAGAGAGGCAGTCAATGGAAGTGCACCAGTGCTGTGGGAAGCATGTGTGCACTGACGTGGTTTGTATCCGCAGCAACGGAAGCGCAGCCGTACAGGTGCCTGCATGCACCTGTCCAATCCGGTACAGTGCTTAAGCTTGTGTGCGATGAGCTTGAAGCAGCGCCAGCGCTGCTGCAAGCAAGCAAGACTGCACACACCCTGCGGCACTGCGCAGAGTGGTGACCATCCACAACCACCCTGAAAACCTGAAGCTCCCGTCCCGCCTCAACCACCTGCGGCTGGAGCTGCCTGATGTGGAGGTTGCCGACATCAGCAAGTACTTCAATGAGGTGTTTGCTTACATTGAGGAGGCCAAGGTCAAGAAGCACGGTGCGTGGTGAAATTGGTTGAGGGTGAAAGGGGAGACCCAAGCACCTTGCATTGTGCTGCCAAAGTACAGGCATTTTGCAGCCACAGCCACGCATGCCTCAGAACGCACAGTTGCATGCACGGTGCAGCTGTTGCAGTCGCGCAACTGTTGCCTCGTGCTGCACACGTTACTCAACCTGCCCCTGGCCTCTGCCGTTCGCAGCAGTGCTAGTGCACTGTGGTGCGGGGGTGAGCCGCTCTGCGACGCTGTGCATGATGTACCTCATGCGCGCACACCTGTGGCCCGCCTGCAAGGCGCGGCAGCATGTCGTGGAGCGGCGCAGCCTAGTCAGCATCAACGACGGCTTCTGGCGCTGCCTGTGTGCGCTAGAAGCGCCGCTGGGGCTCACACTCAGGTTGGGCGGGTGAGGGCAGCTGCTGCTGCTGCTGAGGCACAGCGTGGGGAAGAAAGCGCGTTGCTGTGGTGTGAATGATCAGCTGCGGACGGCAAGCCCTTGGTCGGTCTCTGCTGCAGCCAGGCCTAGGGTCTATGCTGTTTTGGCTCGTGCTCAGACCCCCGTGTGATTGGTGACGACGTGGTGCAGGAGTGATCCGGATGACAATGCTGGCACAGCCACCTCCAGCGGGGGTGATGATGGCGAGACAGCACCAGTGCAGATAAGCAGAGATGCGGCGGGAGAGAAGGTCCAGGTGAGCCACTGTGCAGCTCAGGAGTGTGGCTCACGCACGATATCCCCCTGCAGCACGTCGCCAGCTTATGCCAGGTTGCCCAGCTCCTATTCACCAAAGTAGCGCTGGCTGTCACACAATGCTGCTGTTGGCGGTCAGCGTGTTTTGACATGAGCCTCTGCATCTCACCAGCCCCCTGTTGTTGTGCGCATCGCCATGCTCAGGTGGTCATGCTGACGCCAGCTGAGCTCAAGCGCAAGCGAGCGGCATCAGGCGATGACGGGGGCGGCAAGCGGCACAAGCCGGACACAACAGCCGCCGCAAAAGGTGTGATCGCAGAGCATCGGCCTGCACAAGCTGCCTTGGCACTTTGCCTTGTGCCCTTACGTTGCCAACACGTGCTGCATCTCCCTGACACACCCCTCCCTGACGATTTTGTGAAGCAGGTGCTGAGCACTACATGACGCTTTCTGTCTCAAAACCCCAAGGGGACATGGGTGAGCTGCGCCTGGGTCCTATGAAACAGCATCAACGCGTCATCTTCGGCCGCGTGCCCTCCTGTGACGTCGTACTGGAGCACCTCTCTGTCTCACGGCAGCATGCCATGGTAAGCGTGGATGCTACAGGCTGCGTGACCGTCACGGACCTGGGCTCTGGCCATGGCACCAAGCTGGATGATGTGTGGATCAAGGCCCAGGCTGCAAGGGAACTGCGGCGAGGATCTGTCATGCAGTTTGGAGCAAGCACACGGAGGTACAAGGTTGCATACATAGGCAGGGAGCCTTGGCCCGAGTGACGCCGCCATTGTTCACTGATGTTGTAGCGGCCATTTTGGGTGTCCTTCCGCGTCAGTGCATTGTGCCTGTTGACTTCCTGCAATTAACGCGAGTCTGATCTCTCGTAACTTTTGACACTCCCGCTTGAATCCGGACACACACTGCAAGTGTGACTTCTGACACTCCCGCTTGAACATAGAGTCCAGATTCTGGACACACATCACAAGTGTGACGCTTGCATACCTCGAGTTTAAGCCTTACAATCAGCAGTTTAGCACCCCAGGGCATTTTTGTTGCAAGCAAACGTACTCACAGCTAAACAGGCCAGCATCTATTAGCCGCTGCCATAACAGTTGTGCGGTCAGCCTGGCAGCAGCAACCCATGGCCCATCGCCAAAAGCACGGCGCAAGTTTGTCCCTGACAAGGCGCTGGTGGGAAAAAAGCGCCAAAAAAGGCGACGGAGGCAGTGGCAACTGACCGCTGCCCCCGCCGCCCTGCAGCCTCAGCCGCCGAGCAGCTGACACCCAAGCTGCGAAAGCGGCGCCCCTACCTACTTGCAGTCCATGAACCCCTTATCTTCACAACAAAAATCATTCAAGGCGCGCGCTGGCAACCTGCCAGGCTGTAGACAGCGCTGTGCGCTCAGCGCAGGCAGGGGCTGGGCCGCCATCTGCCCCTGGGCCTGCAGGGGCACAGACACAGTGCATGCTGCTGTGCTCTGCCTCCCACCCAGAGACCACAACCATACCACAGGCGCACATGCGCCTGCAGCAACATCTCCAGCCTGTGCCTCAATCAATTGCTTAGGCATCTGTGCTGGCTGCTTACGCGTCCTGGGACAGCAGCAGCTGGTCCATGGGCACACCGCGGGCCTTGGACACGTCGTACAGAGTCCTCAGCTGCTGCAGGGCCTTGATGGTGCAGCGAGCGTTGTTCAGCAGGGAGCGGCAGCCCAGGCGCTTGGCCAGCACGTTCTGCACACCAGCCAACTCCAGCACAGCCTTGATAGAGCCACCAGCAATGACACCGGTACCGTCAGAGGCAGGCACCAGCACGCAGCGGGCAGCGTGGTACTTGGCCTCCGACTTGTGGGGGATGGTGCCGGCAGCAACCAGGGGCACCTGTTTGCAAGAGTCGCAAAGAAAACAACTGTGCTCAGACAAACCGGGGTGAATGAGGATGCGGCAAACAAGACATGTGGCCACATGCCTCGGCTACGGACAAATGGCAGGCTGTGGAGCACGCCAACACCTGCTGCTCCACCAGCAGTTGCATCAACTCACCCTGACAACGTTCCTCTTGGCGTCAACCAGAGCCCTCTTGGTGGCAATGCCAATCTCAACACCGGACTGGCAGCCAACGCCTACAAGGCCCTTGCCGTTGCCGACAACGGCAGTGCAGCGGAAGCCGATGACCTTGCCACCCTTGGTCACCTGTAACGTTGAAGCACCAGGAGCCAGACAGTGAACACATGCAGCAACACAGTACATGTTGAGTCCTCACAAGACAAGACGGTGGCCGGCATGCTGGTGTCAGCATCTGTGTAAACCTCTCTCGTCATGCTCCCCGATTGCCGCACCTTGGTGACGCGGGTCAGCTCAATGACTCTCTCCAGCCAGGTCTCGCCATCATCCTCGTTGTCCAGGTCGTAGTTGACAACGTCAACGGTGCGGCCCTCACTGCCGGCAACGTCAGCAGCCACGTGCTCAGCATACTCAGCCTCCAGGTCGACGACCTCAGTGTCATCATCCTGGAACAGAGGAAAGAATTCATATTCAAGTTACCTAATCAAGTATTTCGCAGGAGGTGCAGTAGCTAAAGCAATGCTTCAAACCAGTTCAAGCAAGTCGCCATGCGCAATGAGGTCTGCGCCTGGTAGTGGCCCCCCACCCGCGCTGTGCAGCATGCCAGCCTCCAGCTTCAAATCCTGACGAAAGGCTAAAGGATCGATAGGCCATGCTTTCACAGTTTGTATTCGTACTGAGAAACAAAGTCAGACGAGCTTTGACGCTTTTGTTCCAGACGAGATTTCTGTTCTCGTTGAGCTCATCAGGACACCTGCGTTATTGTTGAGCAGATATGCCGCCCCAGCCAAACTCCCCACCTGACAATGTCTTCCACCCAGCCTTGCTGTTACACTTGCTGCTATTTGTCAGTGCCTTTTGCCCATATTATATCATTCAGCCCCATGCCCAATCCTGCCACAGGCGCAGGCTAGCAGCCGCCCCTCTCCTGATTGCCCAATTAATCCCCACCTGGCCGTCCAGCTGCTCCACCGCGGATAGGTACTGCTCCAGCACCTCGATTTGCTGCTCGTTGGGCAGGTCGTCCTCGCCGAAGGTCTCAACACCAGCCAGGGCCAGCAGCTCCTCCTTGACACCCTGGATCTCAGAATCGCCCACATCGGTGGTGCCCAGGTTCTGCAACAACAAAAAGCATGCAGACGTGGGACAAAACACTCAACAGAGGTGTTCCAGAAAACCCTTAAAAAACCTGTGCATGGCCTGGCGCGCTTGGCAATCCCAGGCGCCCTGCATACCCTGCCATGAGTTGAGCACAGCAAGAGCCTTCATATAACCACTCTTGAAAACCAGTTTAGCTGTTACCTACAGGTACCATCCTGCTGGACAGACAGATCCCTACTCTCTCAAAACCGCACATCGTGAAAGCTGTACAGCTAATTCGCGCTGCCCACTCGCTGTCTGACCCACTGCTTGGTGCACTGCTGCTCACCAGGTCCATGCCCAGGGCAGCCTCAGCGGGCAGCTCAGGCTCGCTCCCCAGGATGTTGCCCAGCTCCAGAGCAGGGGTGGTGTCATTGTCCTCGCGGACAGACACGTTGGCAGCGCTGAACATCTCAGTGATCTGCTCATAGGTCATGGACAGGTCAGAGTCGCTGCTAGCGGCCTGCTGCAGAGAGGCGATGTAAGCGTCGAACGACTTCTGGGACACAACGACGCCGGCATCCTCATCATCCGCAAACTGAATAAGCAGGCAGGCAGGCGGGAAGGAAGGAGGGCAGCTGGAGGTCAGGCGCATGGCATGGGCAAGTCGCATGATCCCGCAGGCAGCATGTGGCTGCCGCTGTATGCATGGGCACAACCGCGCGCAGCCATGCACATAATCGCCCGCGCGCTCACGCTCCCGCCCATGCATGGCTGCACACCTTCTGCTCGGACTCCTCGGGCATCAGCTCCTCAAACTGCGCCAGGTCGCCCAGCTGGTGCTCCGCCAGAGCATCAATGTTCTCCAGCTCCTGCTGGGTGAAGGCCACAGACTCGGGAACCTCGCCCTCCACCACAGAAGCCTCATCAGCCAGGGTCAGGTCAGCGTCGCTGGGGTCGTCGCCGATGATGAGCTCCAGCATGTCGCGGGTCTGCTCATCAAGCTCATCCACCTTGAGGGCGGAGAAGGCGGAGAAGACCTCGTCGTCGCTGGGCAGAGCAACGCTGGAGTGGCGGCCGGAGGGCACGGCCTCATCCACATCCTGAGGAGCGTTCGCTGCGTCGCCGCCCAGCCAGCTCCAGACGGCGTTGGCTGCGCTGCCGCCCTCGCTGCGGGCCTCAGCAGCGTCGCCGGCCTGGCCAAAGGTCTCCTCCATGTCTGCGTCCAGCACCATCTGGTCCTCCATGGCCTGCAGCACGGCCAGAGCCTTGCCCTGCGCTGCGCCATCCTCCTCACCATCAGCAGCGCCCTCCTCGCCCTTGCCGGCGCCCTGGCCCCTCTTGGGGGCCGCCTCAGGAATTCCCGCCACAGCGTACTCATCCCAATCGCCGTCGTCCTCGTTATCAATGTCGTCAAAGAAAGAGGCGTCCTCGCCGCCAAACATGTTGGCCACGAAGTCCTCGTTGGCGCTGGGAGCTGCGGCGCCCTCATAGTAGTAGCGCAGCGCTGCCTCAATGTCGCTGTCCTGGTACTCGTTGCCCTTCTTGGCGTCGGCAAAGTTGAACTCGAAAGTCTCCTCAGCCACGGGTGCCTCAGCCTCAGTGGCCTCAGCAGCAGCCTCGGCCTCAGCTGCGCGCAGCCTGAACACGGGCGGCTGCTGCTTCAGCGCTGCGCTGCCGTTCCTGCCCAGGAAAGGCTTGACGCGCAGGCTGGACACTGCATTGGTCGTAGCCCTGCTGCTGCGCGCAACGGCGCTAGGGCGGGAGCTGAGCGATGCCATCTCTTCTGGCTCCGAGCCTGCCCCGCTACAGAGAAGTGCAAGCGCGGCGGGGTTGCGCTGCTGAAGGGGGAGCTTGCCGCCTGGGGGAGCCAGAGGCTCAGGATTAAAGTGTGGGGGTGCAACCAAAGGTGTGGCCAGAAGATTGCGTTTGCCCGTGCTTGCCGCTCCACGGCCATCAACCCCGGCAGCTCGTTTCGAATGTGTTTACAGATGCAGGGGGAAAGGGTGCACACTGTCACATGCAGCCAAAATTCACCAGCTTTGCGGGTGTCTGAATATCATGTGCCCGCACTCCACATCAGGAGCAGGGCTGTGCCGGTAGTTGTCACGTTCTACATGGCGTGATTCAAAGCATGCTGATTCCCGTGGCGATGGCGAAGACAATGAACAGGATACCGCTGATCACGTTGATGGTCTTCTCGCTAACGTGTTTGCTGGCAAATGTGCCTCCCACCACTGCAATGCCAGTCGCGATGGCGTGCCCAACGATGGCACCAGCTGCCACACCAAATGGGTTCTGGGCCGCTCCGAGTGCAATGGTTGCAAGCATTGACCTGCGGCCAAAACAAATGGAGGCCCATCACGTTTGCACAGTTTTGTGACACCTGTCTGCAAAAAGCATGTGAAGCGCCCGCTACTACACAGCGGGCGCTACACACACCAGTAACACACTGCATCCACGTCCCAGCATTGCCTCACCTGTCGCCCCACTCAGCAATGAAAATGAGCGTCGCCACTTGGAAGAACGATTTCATCGACGGCGACAGGGACATGCGCCCGCTGGTCTCAGCCTGCATCAGCAAGAGCATGGGACAGTGTTGTTCAAGCCATTGCAAGCGCAGGTAACAGGGTGCACATCAGCTTCAGCTCACCCTGCGGTAATACGCGCTGTGAAGCGCCACCTGCCATGGTGTTGCCGACCTTCATGCATGCTTGCATACTCTCCAGCAATCTCACCTGCTTGACCGCATCCTCTGCATCCGCCATCTCCTCTTCAGCAGCTGCAGGCCCCTCCTCGGGAGTCAAGCCATCCTTCAGCGCCCGCACGCCAAAGAACAGCAGTAGCGCAATGCCGGCCAGCTCGCCAACTGGCACACTGCTCTTCAGCGCATCAGGGACCTAATGAGACCCGTGGAGACGTGAGAAGCAGCCCAAATCAGCGAACAAAGCAGCAATTCGGACACTCGCAACGCCATAGCGCAGTGCGCCAACTGCTTCACCTGGCGGTATATATGAGCTAGCCGTGTGAGCTACCTGTTTTTCCTGCCGCCTCAGCAAGTTGTGTCGTGTGCCTGTGTGCTGCAACGTCCCCCACGCACCCGTGAGAAGACAGCGCCGATGCCGACAGAGATGACAGTCATGACACCCAGCGACGCCAGCGACCCCGCGAATGAGATCCACTTGCCTAGCTTCATAGCAAGTAGGGCGGCAATAAAGAAGGTCTTGTCGCCAATCTCGCTCAAGAAGATGAGCGAGAAGGCGGCCAGGAAGCCGCTGCGGCCCAGTGGCCCATTCACCAAATGCTCCTGCGCAGAGCAACCAAGCACATATGATTGAGCAGGTGTCGATGACTCCATGACAGCAATGCTGCACCAATGGTTCAAGCGTGCCACATTCATCCCTGCTAAGGGCCAACATCACGTGCAGATGAGCAGACACAGGTGCTTACCACCTTTGCTGCCATGGAAGGGACACACAGACTCAGGGCAAAGCCTGGATGATGGTGTGACATGGTGCCCTGTACCCATGCTGTGCCAGCTGAGTTCATGCTTGTGCTTACCCGCAGGCCCACCCCGTAGGGCGTTGTGATGCCCCACAGGCCTGTGCCCAGCACTGCTGCCACCAGCACCCATCGAAGCCAATTGTTGCCTTGCCTGCAAAGCAGACAGACGCGACTCAACACACGTCATGCACAATCGGCTGCGCATCGCTTGCTTCACGCAGGAGCAACTTCATGCGGCCGATGGGGTGGGCCCTCCTAGCGCCACGTCCCAAGTACTTGCCCGGGCTTCTCTTGCAGCGACTGTGCCGACGCGCTGGACGAGTGTGTCACGACGCAGCGCTGTGCCTGTTGCTGCACGCTCGTGCTGCTGATGCTCGGGCTGCCCAAGCGTGATGAGCGCAGCACTGCTGGTGCACCAACGATGTTACGTAGGCTCGGGACACATGCCAAAGCTGGCCTGACGGGCAGCTGCCGCGATGCCTGAGGGCCTGCGCACGACGTGCATTGCTGCCGGGACGCCAGGCGCTGCATGACCTCAGGTTGAGCAGTGGCTAGGTCAGTGCGCAGGGTTCACGCGATGGAGAATGCAGGCACAAAGGCCAGGCAAATTAATCTATTTAGTGTGGGTGCAGGATGAATCGCTTGAGGGCCCCTGCTGAGCACTATTTGGCTTCGCTGTGGCAACGATGCAGCTATCTTGTCGTCAGAGATTCGGGCCCTGCGTAGAAGTAAGGCGGCAGCGATGCATTGGTCGACCTCTCCCCACAAGCAACCACGGCGCATCGCTGCCCTCCGTGGCTGATGCGCCGTACGTGCGCAGCCGTGCCTCAGTACAGGCATCAGCATCCGCGCCGGAGGTGCGCGGACACAATAGTTGCTGTTGCAGGCCTCATGACATCACCGGCCAGCCACATGCAGACAGGAGCACGCGAGGAGGGCACGCCATGCCCTGCTGTTCCACCTGCTTCAGGCTCCCACGCCTGCATCACCATCACCTGAGGCTGAAGAGGCTAAGCGTCAGGATCTCCTAAATGGCTGCTATACCATCCTCCAAGAGCTGAAGGGTGAGCACTGATTTTTTTCATGAGATGCACCCTGCAACGCTCACGCCTCCATCGCTGGTGTGTTACCATGTAACCTACTCAACCCGCGCTTGGTAGGACTGGATTTTTCGCGGACCGAGGCCCGCAGCTACTTCCGCCTGGCTGCTATGCTGCCCAAGGGCGTGCGCAAGAACTATGACTTCAGCAAGTCGCGTGTTTGCCTGGAGCAGCTGCTGGACGTGGAGACAGAGGGTTACAGTGGCCCACGCGACGCACTCCACGACCTGGAGGCCCTGCAGGTCACACAGGTAGATGGGCAACGGAGCGCAGGTGCAGCGCAACGTCACGTGCCTTGCTGCTCACAGTGCCTTGCAAAACTTGGCGGTCGCTGAGTTGTTCCAGCACCTCCCCCACTGTCTGGGCTGTGAGACTGCCACCTTCTGGCGCATCCAGTCAGCACTCCGGCCCGCTGCGCACATGCAGGCAACTTTGTCAGAGATCTGGCGCTGGCGGCGCAGGGGTGGCGGTGAGTGGCTGGCACCGCCTTCTGTATGTTCTACTGCAATTTGGCAACCTGTTTGTGGCAATTACATGGCCGAGCCTCTCGTGGTTTTACAGGCATGAACGACGAAGACGATGCTGCCCCACACCTGCTGGCCATTCAAGACATCCAGAGGGTGGAGAAGGAGGACATCGATCGCATTACTTCGAGCCTGGTGAGGTTGCGCGCTTGCATGTAGGTGGGTGTGACCCTTCTGCCATGGCCGACCCTGAGTCCTGTTTTCTGCCCTTGGCTCTGCGCGCAGTTGGACACGCTGCCCCTGACAGACCAGCAGAAAAACGAGATGGCGGGGGCAGTGGAGCAGGTGGCGGTAGCGGGCATCAACGGCGCTGTGTGGGGCTCAATGGTAGCTGCACTGCTCCTAATCCTGCTCCTCAATTTTGTGCGCAACTAGCTGGAGTGTCCAATTCGTTGTGCCCATCAGGAGTCCTGATTCAGGACACGGGCTTGCAGTGCTGGACCCACCCCCTGGGGAATTGTGTGCTGCTGCTGACTTCCTGGATGTGTTGCCTGTTCGGATTTAGCTTGGGCTCACGCTTGCTGACTTAGTTGACAGACACGTGTCCTTCAAAGCTACGCGCTTGCGCTTATAGCCGCAACTCCGATCATCAAGCAGCCAGAAAGCAATTGCTTGCCGCGCAAAACATCTCATCAGCTTCTCTCAACTAATGACAGCCAAGCACAGAGACACGGTCAGCAGGGGGAGGACTACCTGTTGGTGTGCAATAAAACCTTTTTCCTAGCTTTGCATCATGCGTCTGAGTCTGGCGAAGCTGTACTTTCATTGCTGTCCTCCGGATCATCCAGCAGAGGCTGAGGCGGTGGCTGTGTCCGGTGCTTGCAAACCACCGCCAGAAGCAGGAGCGCGTATGGGAAGGCAGGGCTGGCAGCACAGTGGTGAGGGGGGCAGGTGAAGGCACATCAGCAGTGAGGACCAGCAGCATGCACACATCTGCAAGTTCAGCTGGCGGATTCAGCATACAAAGAGTGGAAGACCGTCAGCGCTTGCTGCCGGGGCGTGAGCAGTGCCAACACCAGGTACGAAAGCAGCGAGTCCACGGTGTCGTTTTGGTTGTCAGACTTCTGCACATACATCACGACAGGCAGGGTACAGTATGTGTGTGACACCTGAAAGCTTTTTCACAGCTCCTGGCGCCCGCAACCCTCACGTGTCGCAGCACCCTCTCCCTTTCGTTGTGCCTTACCTCCAGCTCTTCAGAGAGCTGCTCTGCCTGCTCCACCACGTCGACTGGCAGGCTTGCCAGGGAGAATGGCAGTCAGGGGATTGCCCTTGCGCATCTCCTACGCAGGGTGGTTACAGCACAAAGAGACACAGAAGCAGCATTTTAAGCTGCAGCACAGCAGGAGACATAGGTTCCTTTGGCTGTTTGAAGCAAGCTGTGTTGAATTGCCCATCAAGGCTGTCCAAGCCATGCGCTGTCCTGGCAAACGACCCGTTCACCCACACACTACCCTACCTGCTTGACCAGTCGCGCCAGCGCCAGGAGCAGCGAGTTGTGCTGCTGGGCATTGCGCTGCAGGTCAGTGCTGTACATGCGGTAGATTGCTTGCATATCATACAGCTGCACGTGCACAAGGCAGGAGCACCAACCGCAGTGCCGTGAGGCATGAAGCACATTGGGGAAACCAAATGCAACCTACGGTCAATATCGCAATTCCTAAACACACAATTGTTCCATCTGTGTGGCCTGCCATGTGTGTGCGGCAAATAGCAATGCCAGACCTGCTGCCAAGACCTAATGCTACTCCCTTGCCGTGAGATCTGTGCACAACACACACCTGCTGCTGTGTGAGCTGTAGCTTCTCGACAATGCCCTCCCAGTAATCCAGCGTTGGCGGTTCCATCTCCTCACCAGTCTGAAGGGAAAGGTACTTTGCAGGCATAGGCAGGTAGTGGCAAATGCCCAGGTTCATCACACAGACTGTGCAGACCAAGCAACGACTCAAGCAAGGCAGTCAGGCTGCGATGATGCCAGGCAGAGTGGGGCCGCCGTTGCCGGCCACTTCCTTCTTCAGGAAGAGCATATTCCAGCGCACACCAGGTCAGCAGCAGCCTGCGTTGCACAGGGATGCCTCACCCCGAGTGCCGTTGCCACGTCGGGCAGGTACGTGCATGCAAAGGTGCACATGTCCTTGACGCCCTCGGTGACCTTGACGAAGGGCGCGTCATTGGTGTCTGGGTGCTGAAGCGTCAAGGCTGCAATCTGAGTGGGAGGAAGCAGGTAAGGCAGAGTTCCAGAGCATAGAGCCACAGCGGTATGAGGATCGGGGTGCTAGGCGTATGTGGCAAATGCTGCTTGCAATGTGCACCTAGAGACCTAGGGCTGGCATACGCTACGGCTCGTTCAAGCCATTGCTGCGATTGGCCTGTCTTGGTGGCGACAGGTGGCAACTCCCCTCTCCACAGCGCTTACCTCGTGCACCATGGCCTGCCACAAAAACAGGAAGTCTGGTACTGTCATGTCCGACGCGTCCTGCAGGCACCCACACAGCAGTAGCGTGAGTGGCTGCTCAGCTCAGGAGGCAGCAACAGTGCTCAGAACTGCAGCCATCCCTATTCAGTCCTGTATTGTCCCAGTGGTATTGCATTTCTCTGCTCCAACGCCCCTGCATTCTTAACTGAGTCTACCTTGCATCTTGTGCGCCCGTGAGCTGCGGACACTATCTGCGTGGTGGGCGGAAACCTACCTTTGGGAGGCGTGCCAGCACTTGGTCTGCAAGGCGGCGGTTTGCAGCTGCCTGGAAGCTCTGCGGCAACCACCCAGCACGCCGCATCAGGGTGAGCAGGTAGGCAGCAGCACCCGCGTCAGTGCGCCATCAGGAGAATCACCAACGGGACCACTGCTGAAAACACCACTTCCACCCTGTCAGCACTCACCTGCAACAGCTGTTGCACCATTGACTGCAGGTCGTCGACTGACTGGTACATCAGGCGCCGCTCGTTGTAGTCCACCTACACAGCCTAAAGGCATGGGGTTGTGGAGGTTTGGGCAAGCGTGTGATTGTCACTGTTGCGCTTGAAGCAAGCTATGTGTGCAGAGCTAACGCCATGCCCAGGCCATGCTGCTCGCCCAGTCTGCCCAGGATGCATGCCCCTGACCTGCAGCTTCAGCAGCCGCTCGCGTGTGCGCAGCTCCTGCCTTTGCCGCTGCAGGTCCGATGCCAGGCTTAGCTTGTCCCTCAGCTCCTGCTCTAAGCGAGCAATCTCAGACGCCTTGCGCCGCGTCGAGTCCTTCTTGATGCCGCAGCGCAGGGCTGAGGCGCTGGCAGGCGCAGTCAGGGCGGCAACTGTGCGGGAGACGGCTGTGGTGCCGGCGGGTGGGGGCAGGCCCACGGCAGAAAGGCGACGGCCACAGGCGGCGTTCCCTTGTTGCCGCTCGCCCTGCCCAACCGCTGCTGCCGCTGCTGTTGCCCCCAACCCTGCTGCGCCTGCTGCTGCTGTTGAGCTGTCAGAGCCACTGGTCCAAATGCGCTGCAGGCCCCAAGCGGTCCTTGCTGCTGCTGTACCACCAGGACTGGTGAGCCAGTGACTGCGCTGCAACAGCCCATCATCGTACGGAAGGTGGCTCAAGGAGGAGCACGGCTGCAGGGCAAGTGTTGGTAGCGAGCTTGCAGGCTACAGTGCTGCCTGGCCATAGGGGCCTGCCGCGCCTGGTATGCTTGGCAAGCCGTACATGCTCAGGGTCGCAGCCGGGGCCTGGGCCAGGGTGACAGCCTCATGCGGTGTGGTGCCCAGGGCTGTGTGCTGTGCAGCATCCTGGTGCAGGGGTGGACCCCAGGACACCACTGAGCTAGCATCCATGCCGAGAGGCGGGGCCATGGGTGCAAGCTGTGGTGCAGCTGAGGGGTGCAGCGCTGGGGGAAACGGCAGCAGTCCCATGGGACGACTATGGCACGACATGGCACGACATGGCTGGTGCTAGGTTCAAAGCAAGCACCTGAGTTGTCGCCTGCGGAGACGTCTAACGGTGCCTGGCCACGTCTGGGCGCCATGGACAGGGCTGATTGTGCATGAGGGGGGCTGGGAGCGGCAGGGACTCGGCCGTGCCTCAGCTGTAGCTGTGGTGCTGCAACTTAGCTCTCGCGCTCCACTCTGCTGGTGTTAGGGTCAGGATGGTGCTGTGACACCTGCAGATGCTCTTGCGTGTGGGCTGCTATGGGCACAGGGTCGGAAAGCCTGCATGGCATGGCTGGGTGGGTTTCATCAAGCCGTACTAGGGATGCATACAACCATGCCCAGGTGCTGACATGGGGCGTTGCCCATTGCGCGTTTGCGCACGTACCACGCTAGGCTGCGTTCGAAACACGCGTCATCGATGCCACCAATGGCGCTATGCCTGAGGGCGTCAGCCTCTGCAACAGCCCGCCACAACTCTGCGTCAGGCGAGGGCAAAGCCGCGGCCAGCATCGCCTGGGACTAGGGGAGGGGCCAGGGGTCCTAGGACGATCGGCGGTTGGCTGGTAGCCGACTGCCCTGGGCAAAAAGTAGACTGGGGTTGGGTTGCAAGCATTTCCAGCGTCTTGGAATGATGCTCAAGTTGGGTATCACATGAAAGACACCAATTTGTCCAAAACCGGGATGCAACGGCTAGAGCGGCCATTTTACAGGCTGTTTCGACAGTCACCTGCCACACAGCTTGAAGGGCGCTCACGGTGGGCACAGCAGCATGGGCGCATCTTCAAGCACGCGACGGTTCCTGCCTGCGTACACGTCACCGCTGGCGCGCACCACTTCAGCTGCTCCCATCGCTGACCCTTGTGGCGGCTGGTTCTCCCCCTGCCCTGGCTTGTCCTGCTGTTGCCGATCCAGGCCATCGCCCTCCTGCTTGCGCTGCTTGTACGCAAGGGCTGCAAGCGCCGCTGCTCGCACACGTGCACTGGTGCCTGCCCCCGTCTCCAGCTGCGCCGCCTGTGCCACTCCTCTAGAGGGAGCAGGAGATGCTCCGCTCGGGCCGTCCCGCTCCGCTGTCTGGATCTGCAGCTCAGCAGGCAGCGTCGCAGTACTCACCGCCAGCTCATGCCCTGCCGAGGTGTCCACCGAGGCACGCTGGCCCCCTGTGTAGCTCACTGCCACGGGGATGGGCCGCAGAATAGCAGGCAGGGAGCCATGCAGTGCGCCGACCCGTGGCCCAGGTGCGCCCCCCGCAGGCATGTCAGGGCTGTCTGTTGAACTCTTTAACGTGTGTCTGGCCGCTGGATCGTTCTGTGTTTGGCTGGTGATGGGGGACGCGCCATGCTGGGTCAGCGCGTGCGTGGCCCATTGCTGGTCTGGCGTTTGGACAGCAGCAGTGTCCAGTGCTGGCCCTGCGGACTGACCGCGCGATCTGCCTATAGTTTCAAACGGCCCTGGCACCGCGTCAGATGTGGTCCAGCTGCTGCTGCTGCTGCCACTGGTGCTGGCGCTGACCTTGCCTTGCTTCCTGCGGTAGTCCTTGGCGTTAAGCCACTGGCCTACGGAAGTAACACGGGGCGCATCTGACACTTCATTGCAGCTGCGTGCCGTCGATCCTGCAAAGCCAAGAAGAACGAGTACCGTGTTCAGCTCTGCATTTGAGGCTACCCAGCACCCTGCTCGCTGCAGCTGACGAAGCAGGTGCGAAGCCACCTTAGTATGTGATTCCAGCCAATGCACCTCACCTGGCGCAAGCGACGCCTTCTTGGATGTCTTGCTCCTAGGCTGTTCTGCCGCGCTTGTGCTGGTCGAAGCTGCTACGTCCTGAATTTGGCTGCGCAGTCGAGGCACATCTTGCATCAGGCGTCGTCGCAGCTGCTGGTACTGCTTCAGCAGCTCGCTGTGCTGGGCGGGGGCTGAAGTGGGCGCGGGATTGACAAAGCTACTGTTGCTGCTGCTAGCTTGCTGTGAGGCCGCAAGGTGGGACTGGAGCACTGTTGTGTTGAGGCCCAGTGTTCGCAAATGGCGCTGCAAGGCACGATATTGCCGCAATGCCTCCATGAAATCCGAGAGCACAGCCTGCACGTGGCATACAACGGTACACAGAGGCAACACTGTAGGTGGCAGTGGGCTTCTCCATTGGCCTTTTGAGTGACATGGTGCTCTATACATGTCATGCCAGCAAGTTCAGGAAACCCAGCTGTACCTGGGGGTCAGGTTGGGGCGGCGCTGCGGGCGCGCAGGCCATGCATCGGGTGGTGGGGCGCGGACGAAATGCCCCTGCTTGCAGCGCCCAGCATGGCCGGTGCACTTGGCCCTAGGGGAGAAGATAAACAGGGACAGGCATGGCGTGAGAGGCCTCTTCAGCAGCAGGCAGTGTACTGGCGCATACAACGCCACCTGCCTGCATCGCTGCTGCGCTCCTCATCGTGAGCGACATCGTTGCCCAGGCTGGTAGAGGACGGTATAGCAGCACCTGAGCAACTTATGCAAAAAAGAATAGGAAATTGCTACGCGCCCGCGCAGCGCGAGCACGGTTCCGCACGCAGGTGTGGAGTGTTGAAGTGCGACGGCAGGATGCAAATGCGCCGCCTGCCTTCAAGTTAAAGACATGAGCACTATGCCAATGTATGCCAGTGCGTATGCAATGTGATGCATGAGTTTCACAGCAGACTGGCGTTGAGCCCTGCCCAAGGCTTAAGGCAGTGCAGCATGCGGAGCATGGACAGCCGGCAAGCATGGCATCAGCATTGGCCACTCTCGCTGCCTAGCACTTCTAAGCCAGCACCACAGTCAGCCAGGGTTCACCCGCGGCGAGCAGCCAACAGCAGCAACCAGCATGGCACAGGCGCCGTGCACCCAGCCCGGTCTGTTGCTCATGCACACAGCCATTCCCTGGAGCAAACCTGCAGTACGAACACCAGTGCGGCAGTGCAAGCACAGAATAGCAGGTCTCGCAGAAGCGCACTCCAGCTGACACAGGCCATCACAGCAGCAACCACCCTCAGCGAGCTTCTGCGTGTGCTGAGCAGGCGTCAGCCGTCAGATATTAACGGAATTCATGTCAATGCCGCCTTCAGGCGCATGGTGCTGCTACAGGGCCAGCTTGGACGGCAGGAGGCAACCGCGCCCTTTGCAGCGTCGCAGCCAGCCAGCCATGCTGTGCCTGGGAGCCAGATGAGCACATCGAACGATGCGCTGCATCTGCTGCATCTGCTGTACTCCCTGGTGCAGCCGCGTGTCCAGAGTATGGGTGCACGCGAGGCAGCGGGCGTGCTGTGGGCAGCCGCGAGCCTACAGCACCACCCAGGCAATGCCGCACTGACGGTCCTCGTGCAGGTGAGCTGATGAATGAATGTAGGGGATTGGCCACGGGAGTGCATGTGTCTTGGCAGGCCTGGGGGTTTCACATTGGTAGCGAGAGGGCGCTGCCTGTTCTGCTCACCTGCTCTCGCGTGTCAATGCCGATGTGTGCAGCGGCTGCTTGAGCTGAAGGACACCTGGAACGACGTGGACGTGGCCAACACAATATGGGCCCTCTCCGTCCTCCTGCCCATGCGTGCATCGTCCACACACGGAAGCGGCAGCAGTAGCAACAGCAGCAGCGGCGGCGGCGGCGGCAGCAACAGCAGCAGCAGCAGCAGCAGCAGCAGCTCTGCTCAGCAGCGGCAACAGCACAGCAGTGCGGCTAGCGACAGCGCAATGGCAGGCAGGCTGTCGGCAAGTTCCACCGCCAGTTTACCCACTGCATCTGAGTGCCCGTACTGGCTGCCGGCTGTGCTCGAGGCGGCTATGGAGAAGCTGCATTGCCTGTCACAGCGCTCACTACTGGTCACTTTGCACAGCCTGTCGCAATCAGCTTTCAACTCTGCGCTGACGCCTCATCAGGTGGGTGGCAAGAAAACGTGGAATTTTCAACAGTAAGGGGGGAGGTTAAGGAAAATGGTTCATCCGCCTTGTAGAGTTACGTTGCTGCAGGGACACTGTGGCTGATATGCTGCTGTGGTGCGTTGGATGCTCGCTGCAGGCCACTCAGTTGATGTCACTCTTGGAGGGTGCAACTGCCCTGGTCGCAGCACCAAGGACAACCACCTCAGGGCCTGACTCAGCCAACCCTCAGCCATCACGCTCCCTGGGCACTTCCGCAGCTGTTGCTCAGGCGCCGTTGCCTGCGGGGCCAAGGCTGGTTGCCCCGTCCAGGTTGCTGCTTGCCCCCCGTGACATAGTGACTGTACTCAGTTCTTTGGTACGCCTGAAGGCAAGGCCCAGGTCGTACTGGATGCAGGGCATCATGGACCAGGTGCGTGCACGGGGTAGCAAGGTGCTGGTATGAGTAGAAAGAGGGCAAGTTAAGCAGGTTGAATCAGCACGCGACAGCTGCTGTGTTCAGCTTGTTGCAGTGGTGCATGGGCTCCCACCCATTCCCAATCCCCTTTCTTGCTTTACATGCTCCTTGGACCCTGCAGGTGGAGACCCAGCTTCACGCGTTCAACCACAAAGAGGTGGCAGTATTATTGTACAGCCTGGCCAGCCTGCAGTACAAGCCAAGGGGGGCACTGCTGTCTGCAATGTATCGCGCAACGCTGGCACCTGCAATCATCACTGCACCCCCCATTGCGGCGGAGCTCACCGGCGGCTCGCAACAGCCACACTTGTTTTCCCACTCCCAGCAGCACCTGCAGCCACATCTTCACCCAGGCTTGCCTCTGCGTGCAGCAGGCAGCGGGGAGGGCAGCACAGCCGACGTCAACACCTGCAGGCACAGCAAGGGCGTTGGCAGTGGTGGTGACGGCGCCTCACTGGCCATCCCAGCTGCTGCAGGAGCAGCAGGACATGGTCCAGGCCTGGTTGCGCTGTTGCTGTGGTCCGCTACACGGCTCATGCCGCCATCGCGCGCAGGTCAGGATGAAGGTCTGGGCCACGCACACGCTTACAATGGCAAGCCTGGCAGACTTGATTCCATGTCCGCGCGGCCAATCAGGCTGCAGCAGCAGGAATGGCAAGGGATGCCTCAGCGTCGCATCCCGCAAGGGCCTTCCCGCCCGCTAAGGCGAGCCTGGTCTGAAGGCAACGCTGAGCAGGTGCAGGAGGAAGGAGAGGCGCGTCAGTCCCTTTTCATCAACTCCTCTTCTGCATCTCCTTCCGCCTCACAATCCTCCACCTCCTTCCAATCCCCATCTCCGTCCCCTGCATCTGTGTGGGCTGCTCAGCTGCTCAGCCGTCATTGGCAGCGTGAGTCCCTCCCTCAGGCCTGGCAGCTTGCACTGATTCTGTACAGCCTGGCCAGCTTAAGGGTACAGTGCCTGGACCCACAGGTGGGGACAGCGCTGCTGAGGGCGCTAGCTGTGCTGCTGCGCCAGCAGCAGGGGCAGGAGCAGCAGAGGAATCTAGGCACGCCGGTGGGGGAACAACAATTGCAGCAGTTGGCAGGGCAGGAGAAGCAAGGGTGTACGCAATGGCAAGGGGAGCAGGAGCAGCAGGGCAGTCTAGTCAGCAGTGTGTTGCCGCCTGCCCCGCAGCAAGTGACATCAGACTCACCAGTCGGGGAGCTGGCTGTTACACCTGCAGCTGCTCCAGGCGCCCCTGCCGGCTTGAGCAGCCGCGAGCTGTCCGCCATCCTGTGGGCACTGCCTCAGCTATACCCAGGCCTGCAGCTGCACAACATGCCGCGTCACCGGCTGCTCAAGGCATGTCTGCTGCAGCTGCCAAATTTCACCAACGCTGGGTTTGCGGCAGCGCTGTGGGGAGTGGCGCGAGGCGTGCGGGAGGGTACCCCGCTGCCAGGGCGCGAGTGGGTGCAGCGTGCAGCCAGGGAGGCATTCCGACGCATGCCCTACCTAAGCCCCCGCGAGCTTCCTCAGGTCCTGTGGGCTCTTGCCAAGCTGCGCTTCAGGCCGAGGCCCCCGCTTGTGCTTGCTGTGCGTGAACGCGCCCCAACAGCTGCGTCCAAGGTGGCAGGGGCAGGGCTACAGCAGCGTGGGCTCAAGGCCAGGAAAAAGAAGCCTGGCGCCAATGCACGGCGGCGGGCGTGGAGGCGCAGCCAGGGCACTGCCACTGTGTCCTGTCCTCTGGACTGGGACAGGCTGTGGGCGCACGCGGCGCTTGTGCGTATCCAGCGCATTGCCCTGGGGATGGACATGCGTGGCCTGAGTGCAGTGCTGCATGCCTGTGCATGGATGGATCTGCTGCCCAGCAAGCCGCTGCTGAGGACGCTGATGGACCTTGCGTCTGTGAGGTCAGCTTCCATGAGCAGCAGGTGCAGGGAGGGGCTGCGCTCGGTGGTGAGCCTGCTGGTGGCGCGACATGCCAGGCGGGATGCGCACAAGGGCTTGGGTGCGCAGGCAGAAGGCCTGCTGCACCTGGTGTGCAGCAGCAGCAGCGTCGCCAAGGCGCACCGCAGCGCAGGGGCGCTATTTGGAGGTGCCCAGCAGCCATGGCGGCAGCCCAAACCGAACCGTGGCTTCAGCGTTCGCCGTGTGACTTCGCACCCCACCACAGACACAGCCAGTGAGGTGCCAGATGTGCATGGAGGTGCAGCTGAAGAGCTAGATGACCTCCTGGGTCTGGTAGATCCAGGTGCACCCACCACGCTGCCACCTCCCCTGCCCAACAAGAGACTGGGGTCCCACCCGGCGGGCAGGCAGAGCCGGCAGGCATGGTTTGAGATTGACTACTAGGGGTGCAATGATGAGGGCCTGGCATCTGCGCACACTCGGGTGTTGTCATTGCTCGCAGGACACAAAGCAGCCTGGGTGTTCATGGATACAACTGGTGTACAACTGGTGTCAGTCCATGTGTCCTGGCTTGTGGTGGGCATCATGTACACTTTATAGTACTGCTCGTGATCGAGTACAACCCATTTATGCCGATCTGGACAGCGTTTTTTAGCGCCATGGCGCAGCTGTTCGTGCGCCTGCCCCCACCGCGAACGAATGTGTGTGGCTCACGCACGCAACATTTTGTTGCACAGCACAACAGGCGACACACTTCCCTGTTGCAGTGCTTGCTTCCTTCGCTGTAGCGTATTGTGGGCTCGCAGCAGCAGCATTGCAGCAGTCTCGCACAAGAGCGATCAGATCGTGCAACCATCGTACATATCACGGACAAGCTGCGGTTCTACTCTGTTCGGCTAACACAGCACCACCTGTCAGCTGGCAGCAGAAATGACCTTCGCAAGCCCCTTGCTGAAGTAGCAGTATTAGTCTAGTTGCAGAACAGTGCGCGCCCCATCGCAACATGGTGGCCAGCGGCAGTGGCCGCGTGCACCCTCGTTTCATAGACGAAGTGGGTGCATCAGCGCATGGCGAGCGAGGTGGCCCAGGAGCCGTCACTTTCAAGGTACCACCTCGCAAACCCATACGTTTTGGCGCAGCTCACGACGCCCCGCTAAGCGTTGTGTCGTGTGCAACATGCGCAGGAGGCGGCTAGCTTTCAGCGCTCAGGAGAGCATGAGGTACGCGCGGGCACTACTCTGAGATGCAGCAGCATGTGCAGCCATTCGAGCGTCCGGGCGCTGGAAGCATGCAGCAGGCAGTTAGTGGGTGCTGGCCACCACAACGGTCATGCGCGACGCGACGAAAATAGCCACATGGTTACACCGCTATGCATGCATGCATGCATACATACACGCATGCATGCACTCACATGGTCGACGCGAGCATGCAAGAGCTTCATGATGTTGCCTGGACTGGCACCCTCACTGCAGGTTGCGGACTCACCTCCAAGCAAGAACATGCCCCGCAATAGCTCCCTCGGGCACCTGGCCAGCCTCAGGAACATGGGCACGGGTCGCTTTATGTCTCCAAGCGTACAATCGGCGCTGGTCATCCTCCCTGATTACCGATGGTGCGTAGAAAGGCCCAGCGGCTACTGCAGGGGCTGCAGCACTTTGGTGGCCGTCTACTGGGGCTAGGCCAAGCACTTTGTGCGATGACTTGGTCCGACATTGCTGCTGCTGCTGCCGTGCACAGGTGGATCTGGTGGAACTACCTGACAGTGTTCAGCGCTATGCTAACAGGCTTGTGAGTATGCAGCCACAGCTCTGGGAGGAGCAGCGCAGTGGCAGCCGCTGAACCAGCCTGTGGCATGCTCAGTGCAGCACCTGTTGCCCCACATGTCAGCGCACTTGACGGCGGCGGTCACTCACTCGGTTACCGTATCTTGCTGCCCCTTGTAGCGTGGAGCCCTTCAAGATTGCGTTCACGGACGCAGCCTACTCTTTCGGTGACATGGGTTTCTTCAACATGCAGGACTACATCAGCACAGCCATCTTCTTGGCAGGCAAGGCGTGAACCAATATGCGCCATCATACCACCTGACTGTGGTGCAGCCCCATGGCCATGCGCCTGTTTCAGTTGATGATGCCAGCCAGCACCAAACCCCACCCTTAGCCGCTGCTGCTGCCCTTTCAGCAGAGGGCGCAGGGGGCTGTCTGGACAGTGTCAGTGCCCAGGCTGCAGCCCATGGGTTACGATCAGCTAACCGCTTACCTTACTGCTGCGTCATGCTTTTCCTCTGTAGATGTCATGTTCCGCTTCTTCGTGGCAAACCGCGACGGCGTGACAGGCGAGCTGGCAATTGATGTACGCCACACCTCATGGAACTATGGTGCGTCAGCATAGGCGCACCTGCCAGCATGCACGCCAGGCACCCAGCACTGCTGCAAGGGAAGGGCCACTGTGATGGATGACTCAAGCTGCTTATCTCCACCAGCCTTGTGGATGGGACGCTGATGATGATAAGCAGAGCCCCATCCTCTGGGCCCTTTGCTTGTCTTCCTTCGCAAGTCTGAAGTGCCCTTGTTTTCCTCACCGCCCCTCCGCTTGTCTGCTGTGGCCCCGTCCCCTCTGCTCAGCGCGCGGCATGTTCTTCTGGGACTTCTGCTTTGCATTCCCCTTTGACTGGGTCATCAGTGCGGGTGTGGAGGTTTCAGGCGCAGCAGCACAGGACCCCATGCTTCTGCTGTACATCTCCATCATCAAATTCATCAAGCTGGTGAGGTTATAAAGCAGCAAGCAGCACTCTAGCCGTGCACTGGGGCGATCAGGACGGTGGGGCCAGCCACTTGGCCGGAGCTCCTGGCCTGGCCACGTTGTGGCGATGTCGCCTTTTGACTTAAAAGCAGGCAGCGTTGCCTGGCTCAACGGATGAGCGTGGAATGCGCTGGGGCATCCCCTGTCACATCTGTCTCAAGCTTGCGCTGCACTCATTGCACTTCACCCAGGGTCGAATGTACCGTGTGTTTAACTTCTTCGCTGACCTGGACCGGCAGATGGTCATCTCAGAGCTGGCGCTGCTGCTCATCCGCAACTGGATGGTGGGGCTGCAGGGATGCAGGGGCTGCTGGTGCAAGGGAAGCTTGCTCTGATGAGCTGCAGTTTCTGTTTACCTTGTTGATGCTGCTGCTTATGATGTCAAGGCCAATCGCTCACGCCTCGCACTCTTCCCTTGCGTGTCTTTGCCCCCATCTGCACATGGCACGGCAGTACGTGTTGTACAGGTGAGGCTGCGGCAGTTGGTAGTTGGAAGAGGCAACCAAAGCATGCCAGAAGTGCAGCAGGGGTGCCAAGCAATGCATTTGCCTTTTTCGGGACTCGACGCGGGCTCTTGTCCTGGCTGCAGCACAATGCACCATGATCCCTGACAGCGCCCTGACAGCAACCTTGCTGCCCTGTATGACCACTCGCAGCTCGCACACTGCGGCGTGCGTGTTCTACCTCATCGCGCGAATCGAGTCCTTTGGGCCAGACAGCTGGGTGGGGCGCGCCTGGTATCGCCTGGAGAACACGTCGGTGGCAGTCAAGTGAGGCGCGCTGCATGACACAGGGTCGCATCAATTTGTCGTTGGGCAGGGCAAGCGCCAACGCACCCCAAAGCTCGCATCAGGGATGCATATCATTCACCAGAGGCGTTTCTTGGGTCGTTCTCTTGACTCTTTACGACTGCTTCCCCCCGCTCTGCCTCTATTCCTTTTTGCAGGTATATCTACAGCTTGTACGTCAGTGTGTCGTCATTTGTCGGCTCACTTGGAGACCAGGACTTCTACGTGAGTTGCATCCTAGCATCAGCCCACTTATCAGCATGTGGTGCTCGGCGCTATGCCAGCCGCTTTGCCCTGCAGCTGTGGACAGCTGGTGCGCTCCTGGCAGCGCACAAGCTCTGACGTCGCGGCCCATGCTTGCCCGATGCGCAGGAGGCGAGTGCCGCCGAGGCGGCCTTCATGATCGTGTACTGCCTGCTCAACGTGGTGCTGTCGGCCTACATCCTAGGTATGTGCGCTTCTCGCAAGCAAGCCGTGCCCAAAAAGTTTTTGCATCTGCATCCTGTCATGTACATCGGGTAACTGAGCCCGCACACTTGGCAAAGCACGACAATTTTTGGGGCTCCGCTGCACTGCTAGGCAGTACAAAACGCTTGTGTTGGCATTTGCTGATGCCCGGTCTATTGGCGCTGCCTCTTAGGTACGGTGACCATGATGATGGTCAAGTTTGACGAGCGCTCCAAGGCGCTGCGCGACAAGAAGACCAACCTCATCGAGTTCAAGAAGATGCACGCGGTGCCATCGGTGCGCGCTTGCCTCTTCGCCCGCCTGCCCCAGCCCTAAGCAGCCTGCCTGTGGGGCTGCCTTGGCCCCACTGACCATCTGGGTCCAACCTGCGTCGCCTTCCCCTGCCCTGCTCCCTGCCCCCTGCCCCCTGCTGTCCCCAGGGCCTGTACACGGCCATGGCGGACCATCTGGAGATGCACTTTCACAGCGAGCAGACAGCCGACGAGAACGTGCTGCAAGTGTACCCCGCCACAATTAGGCGCAAGGTGCTCAGGTGAGCGCCGATGAGTCTTGCCACTTCCCAGTCACGACAACGCAATAGTCAATCGTCACGCCCCCAAATTGCTGCCGCCCTTCCGCCGCCCTCATCGCGCCTTGCACAATGCTGCCTGCATTTTTGCATGCCCTCACCACCCTCTGCCCTGCTTCTGTTCTGACCTCTCCCCCCCTTCCCCTGCCGCGTCCCTGTTTACTCGCCGCCTGCAGGCAGCTGTACATGGAGAAAGTAAGGCGCTGCTACCTGTTTGGCATCGCCTGCAGCAGCAAGTTCCTGGATGCAGTGCTGGCTGCGTCACGCGTCGAGGTCTTCATGCCCAGCGTAAGCACCAGCCCTGGGGCTGACAAGCCGGGCAAGTGTGACACTATGTGCGACCATGCACCAGTGGCACTTGCATGGGCAGTGGCGCATACAGGGCCTCTCGCACCCAGCCTCCCACCCTCTGTTGCGTCTACGCGCTTGGCCCTTGTGCCCTGCAGGTGGAGCTGCTTCAGGTGGGTGACATTGTGCAGGAGCTGTTCCTGGTGATGGAGGGCGAGGTGCAGGTCATCCTCACGGGCGGGGGCTCCAACAGCGCGGAGCATCGCGGAGGCAACGCGTCGGGCTCCAGCAAGAGCTGGGGCGCCAAGAGCTTCCGCGCGGAGTCGGTCAACGGCGCAATGGTGGAGGACGCATCGGAGGACGACGAGGAGGAGGTGCGTGGGGAGGGAGCGGCAGCAGGAGGGGCCTGGGGGCAGGGGCCTGGGGTGCCTGGTGTCGCCGGAGATGCAACGGGAGTGATGAAGGTGGGACATGTCAGGGTTGGGCACATCGCGACAGCCGCAAGGGTCTCTTCTACCTCCCCTCTCACGCCTGGTGGTGCATGCCTGCTGCCTGCATTTCGGCACAGGGGCACCACAACTGGCTGCACGCAACTGGCGACAAGGTCAAGGGCTGGTTCAAGAAGAAGAAGCCACTGGCTGTCGAAGGCCGCCGCACGTCCGCCAGCAGGTGGGGCTAGGCTTGCATATGCCCCAGCCCTCTCTCCCTTGCATGCTCCTTGCCCCGAGGGCAAACACTGAACATCGCCGCCCAGTACCTTGCTTGCGCCCTGCCACGCCTTGCGTCTGCAGTGCGATGACGGCTGCGTCGTTCACGCGCGCGGCGGATACAGTGGGCGCCCGCCGAAGCCTGCGCACCACCTCCGAGTGCTTCGGCGAGGTCGCCTTCTTCACGGAGTGAGTCAGCAGCCCCTTGACATGCAGCTTATGCGGGCTGACGACCTCCTGCCGCGCCCAACACCTGACCCGCCCCGCTGCTCCGCGTCGCATTTGCCGTTGCTGCAGGATGCCCAGCCCGGAGGCCGCCATCACCACCACGGTCTCGCGCATCCTGGTCCTGTCGCACTCGGCGTTCGAGGCGCTGAGCGTTACGTACCCCATGGCCTCACGCATGGTCATGCAGAACCTGGTGCGCCGCCAGACGCAGCTGCTGAGCGACACGCTGGACGAGTCGACGTTCAACCTGACGGACGAGGAGCGCCGCCTCATCCTGTCGGACGCCCAGGCCGACGCGGCGGGCGTTGCGGGCGGGCATGCGGATGCAGACGCGCTGGAGGAGCTGCTGGACAAGCTGCCGCTCCACCAGACGATGCAGCTGCAGACGCTGCGCAACCTTAAGCAGGCCGCAACACAGGCCGCGGAGCAGCTGGGGCTCAGCCGCGCCACCAAGCTGCTCACCAGCGTTGCCGCCAACAACATCCAGGAGGTCAAACTCATGCTGGGCCAGGTGCGGCAGAGGGAGGGAGAGGGGAGGGGGGAAGGG
>JAWZTI010000273.1:0-37027 GCA_039880955.1 Chlamydomonas urium | reverse complement strand
GGGTAAAGTGGCCAATGCCAATGATTAGACAAGGTGCAGGTGAGGGGCGGCGGACTGGGCAAGGGGAGGATATGGTCAAGGGCACATGAGGCGAGAAGCAATACCGCCCATGCCTTGATCAGACTAGTTGGGGCAGGCAGAGCAAGGGGCAACTGATCAGTGCCTTGCCCAGACTAGGGGTAGGTGAGGGAGCGGACTGGGCAAGAGGAGGAATGGCAATAATGGCAAGGTCCATGTACATCCTGCCCCGTCACTGCCTTGGCGCAGCACCCACCCCCCTGCACCGTTGGCCTGCCTCCCTTTCCCCGCCTTCCACCCCCCTCGCACACAGCTGCAGCGTTCTGAAGTTGTGGCAGACAAGGAGGAAGGGCGGGTGGACCCGGCCAGGACTTCTTACAGCGCCTCCCTTAGGTATGCTAAAAACTGCAGTCAAACTATTTGACTTTTCAAGGTGCACCTTGCTTGGTAGTAAAGCTTGGGTTGCTGCATTGAGGTTAAGAGAAAACTGCAGCGCTGCCAGTGGTGTGCAGACAGCCAGGTTGTGGCATGCTCGGCGCACAGGCACGCCAGCATAGGCCTTGCTGCATCGCACACGCATCTGGAGTGTTTTCTCCCCTGCCCTCCTTGTGACTCAATGCCCTGCGCTGCTCCCCCCGCTTCCGCCCCTTGCCTTGCAGGTCCGCGCAGGACGCGGTCGTGCAGGCGATCGAGGAGCGCATCGCAAACTGGACGCACCTGCCACCCGGAAACGGCGAGCCGATCGAAGTGCTGCGCTACCGGGACGGCCAAAAGTACTCGGCGCACTGGGACTTCTTCGAGGACAATTTCAATGATGAACACAGCGGCAACCGGATCGCGACGGTGCTCATGTACCTAGCAGGTGGGGGGCGGTTGTAGGGGAAAAGGAGGGGGCGGGCGGGCTGGGCGTGAGGGGGGCGAGCGGGCCCGGCGGGTGGGGAGGGGCAGGCAACGGATGGAGGGGCGTGTGGTCGGGTGAGCAGCAGAAGGGGCTCCGACGTGCTGCTGCTCGAGAGGCTGCAATTGAGCCGTGTCTCCACACCTTGCACTTGCGCTGCCTTGCAATGCCATGCACATGCGCTGCTGCCCCACATGCGTTGCAGATGTGCTGCCGGACGGCGGTGGCGAGACGCACCTGCCGCTCGCAAAGCCGATGCACGAAGATGGCGCGACGCCTTCGATACGGCACGATAAGGACAAGGGAGGAGTCAGGGTTGTGCCCAGAATGGTGAGGTGCAAGACAGGCGTACAGACAGATAGGAACACATGGTAAAACAGATAGAAAGGGACAGAAGGCAGACAGGGCCACAGACAGAGACACAGGGTAGAAAGACAGGCAGGAGGGACACAAGGCAGACAGACAGACAGGGCCACAGACAGAGACACAGGGTAGAAAGACAGGCAGGAGGGACACAAGGCAGACAGACAGATTGCCATTGCGGCGCCCTACGGACTGTAAAATGGCCCACCTAGATAGGGACACAAGGCAGACAGACCACCGGAGGGGCACTGGCAGATGACCCAGCAGATAGGCAAATCAGGGAGGAGGGGCAGAGTGTCACCCGACCTCAGCGGGTTCTATTTTGGACCACTGCCTACCCCTGCCTCCCAGCCGCCTTGGCCTACAGGGCGATGCCCTGCTGTTCTGGAACGCATTTCCCGACGTTCCTGCCCTTGTACTTGCACCACCATCAACCCTTTGCCTCCCACCTACGTTGGCCTACAGGGCGATGCGCTGCTGCTTTGGGACGCGTCGCCCGACGGTCCGACCGCCACACGCTGCACCACTCCTACATGTACACCACCACCATTCCTTGCAACACCTTGGCCTGCAGGTTGACGCGCTGTTGATCCCAGCAAGTTTATACAAGCTGCACTGCTCATCTCCTACTTTTACACGTACCCCTCCCAACGTACTCATGCCTCCCACCTACAGGGCGATGCGTTGCTGTTCTGGGACGCACACCCCGACATCCCTGCACTCGTAACACCATCAACCCCTGCATCCCACCTACAGGGCGATGCGCTGCTGTTCTGGGACGCACACCCCGATGGGCGGACGCCCGACCGCCACACGCTGCACGCCGCCCTGCCTACGGTCAAGGGCCAGAAGTGGACCGCGACGCGCTGGATCCACTCGCGAGCTTACGACCCCAACTATGACAACAGCTAGCTCGGCGCCTGCAACAGGTGGCAGCGTGCAGCTGTTGCTGCCCGCTGCCCTGCCCACGGTCAAGGGCGACGCGCTGGGTTCACTTGCGGGCTTATGACCCCAACTACGACAACAGCTAGCCCGGGTCCTGCAACAGTCGGCGACAGGGAGCAACAGGGGCAACAGGAGGCAACAGGAGGCAACAGGTGGTGGCCATGACGCACGAGATGGGCATGGAGCATTGGTGCGCAGCGCTGCAGCTAGGCGGATGTTGACGACTGTACATTTGCATGCTGGAGGTTGTACTATTCACAAAAGTTGGGCGAGGGTAGGAAGGCAACAATTTCACCATAGGTAGGGTGCCGCAGTGGCACAAAGGACCCCAACATATGAATAAGCAAGTCATTGCAACGTTGCAACGCAGGCCAGCCAGCTGCGCTGACATGCACCGCATCTTCCACAGTTCGGACTGTGCGAGTTTTTCCATGCGAGCATGTGAAATGCTGTGAGGCGCTGTGTTGGTTGCGATTCATGCAGTTTTGTGCCCACGGCTTGCCAAGCCAGATGCTTCATATACATGCGCTCGGCTGAACCAGGCCGCTATGGCTGATTTGTCCAACCGGCAGTTCGGCAGCTGGCTTGAAAACGTGCCTGTCCCGCTGCTTCCTGTCCCCTAACCGACCCATTTTCAATCCCGATGGTGCCCCGTGGGCCTAAACTTGACCGCGCTGACAGGCAACATCTAAGTGGGCAAGAAACAGATCACTGGCCACGGATGGGCTTGCAGCCTCAAAAGCCAAAAGGTCATGGAAAACACAATCAAAATGACATGCAGAGCCCTTTACAAAATTGTGCTTTGGTTACAAAGAAGGAAGAGCAAAAGGTCACGCATCGAAACAGGGGGCACGCCCACGGGCTTGGTCACATCACTGTGCCTTCCTTTCCGTGGACTGTGCCACCCGGCACCGCCACTCACACGCGCTGGCAAGTGCCTGTGTCCTTATGTATGTTGCAAACCTTGTGCCTCGCGTACCCATGTACCTTGTTCCTGGCGCTCCTTGTAGGAGTCCGTGGTGCCCTTGCAGCGCCCTTGGCACTGTAAAATGGCATATCTACCCAGTAACCTTCAAGTAGTAGGTGGGTGTATGTACACCTAGCTATAGGAAGTACATACAGACCTACCTGCCCAGCCCCATGTTGCGCAGCTGTTGCGGGTCCATCTGTGATGGCTGCATCATCTGCATGCCCCTCCTCCCCCCCTCCTCCGCCTCTATCTTGTGGGTGTCAATCTCCAGCTCTGGATGCCCCGGGTGGATCGAGCGCCAGTAATCAAACTTGGGCGCCATGGACTTCACCGCCTTCTCAAGTATAACGTTGAGAACCTGGGTGGGGGAGCCACCAGGGGGGTGCAAGTAGGTAGGTGGGCAGGCCAGTTCACCGTTGACAGGGCGCCACAAGGGAATGATGGGCCATCACTAAAATCACTCAGCAGAATTAGCAAGCTGGGAAGGGTAAGGGTAGCGTAGGCAAAGCCCACACTCACGCCTTGGTGTCTTGTGCTGTCGACTGGCAGCCGCAGTGACACACGGAGTGATGCTCACCACTGCGCCGTGTGCTGTGGGCATCTCCCACACAGCTGCTCACCATGGTGCCGTCTTCTTTGAGCATCTCCCACACAGAGCCGTTGTCGAAGCTGTACACCTTTCCATACAGCGGCCCGTCGAGCAGCACCTGTGGAGCAAAGCAGACACGAGCTCAGGCTCAATCGTTCCATCCTGGAGGGCACCAACTGGAAAGCTGCTGCGGAAGCAAGGAGGCAGCTAAAGGAAGGACAGAAAGGCTGCGTCCCATTTGGGGCATGGGTGTTAGTTGTGAGCAGTTGCTGCAAGCCTCTGGAGCTGAGCCACTGGCGCCATTGAACAGCATGCCCCCAACGAACCTCGTTCCAGGGCTCCGTCAGGCCTTGTGGCTTTGCTACTGTGACCCTGAGGTGGTCCGGCTTCAGCAGCAGCTTGACGTCCCACTTGGAGCTGTTCTTGTGCAGCTGCAGGCAGCGCCAGCAGTCAGAGTGTGGTGTGCAGCCATGAAGCGACAGCGAAGGCAGTGACACTGCCCTGGACAGTCAGGTGTGAGGAGCCAGAGAACACAAGACGGGGGCAAGCTGACTGATACTCCGGCACCTTGTCCCCTCCAACAAGCATTCAACACCCCTGCACCTTGCCCCTTTCCCTCAGCATCCCAACAATCGACACACACCTTGAAGGAGATTGTCACTTCACTGGCCGTCTGCGTCCATGTGTAGCCGGGTCCATGCCCACCCCCCTCCTTAGGGTCCTGCTTTGTCTTCGCCACCAGCGCCTCACACCACCTGCAGCAAGGCCGAGCGAAAGGCAAGGGGTGTGTGACATGCTGAGCCAGGGGTTCCAAGAGCCTCCTTGCACCACCCCAAGGTCCCTGCCGCAAGATCAGTGGTTGGCCACCCCTTCCCACCCAGGGAAGACAGGAAGGAGACTTCGTCCCAGAAGACTTCGGGCTGGGAACAGTGCTGTCCCCACCTCGCACTTCCTACACCCTCTCGCCCATACCACCTACTTGCCCACTCCACGCTCGTTCCTGGCCCGGACCCTGAAGCGGTATGTGGTGTCGCCCTGCAGCCTCGCAACCGTGCGCTGCTCCAAGTCGCTGAACCTGCACTTGCAGCCAATGGGTAGGTAGGGATAGGGCCGCCCGCCATATGAAGCGCCGAGAGGGGTTTTTGGGGCGGGGTGGCAGGGGGTGGCGAGGGCAAAGGGGGAAACCTGTACAGCAGACACCTTGTTTGCGCAAAAAGCAAGGTTACCATTCTGAGCGGTGAGAATCGATCAGTTACCTTTCATGATCAACAGCGCTGCGATGTCCTGACAGCGGGCTACCTACATCAGTCTGAACCTACAGCAACTGCACGAACACAGGGCAGATGCCTGGCTGATTCCTGCGCTGCGAGCCTCGGCCCACGCACCCAACAGAGGTCCATTGCTCCGGCGGGCTGTCTGCAGGTGCCCACTCGATCTCGTAATCTTCCACGTTGAACGGAGATGAGAAGGACGACCCAATGTTGAGGCGGATCTGGTGAGAGGCAAGGTAAGGACGGACGTGTCGGGCAAGGAGCAAAGAACATCCAAAACGACGCTTTGTGCTGGGATGATGGCAAGCAAAACACATCCTGTCTGCACGTGTCCTGGATGCACAGGCAGACTGTGGTGAAATCACTGAAGCCACACTTGCTCATAGGCCCTTCCTGAAACCTCCAGATCTCGCTCGTAATCCCTGCTGCGCACCCTGTTGGCTCGGACATCCTGCACTGAGGCAATCGGAGGGCCTGGAGTCCTGCCACATGCACATGGAAGGCCGGTGCACTGTGTGAGCAACACAGGCAGAGTTTTCTTGCACCTCCGAAGCTGCTGCTCGCAGGGGTCTCACCTGCTGAACAGCTTGCGCGTGACGGGCAACGTGCTCTTGTAGCAAAGCTCTAGCAGCTGCTGCCACGCAAAGGCCATGAATGCGAAGAATTCCGCCACCGACTCGCTCATGTTTCTGCGCATCGAGCGCAGGGCGCGCCGAGGCCTCTGCAGCCACTTCACCATGCTTTGATAGCGCTGTCAATGCATGCCACTGGGCAAATCCGAAGCAGATGGCGAAGCGTGCACTTAAGACGCTCGGCCAGTTCACACCTTCACACCGTGTATGCGAGCCTCACCTTGGCACATGCAACACCTGATCAGTTTCACAGCCCCTCACCATGTTGGCCGCTCGCCGCATACCTGTAGGCAATGCATCGGGCGTCAGGCCTGGAGGCCTGCGCAACAGCGTGCGGGTCTTCTGCAGCTCCCCGCCTGCGCCCAAGGAAGCACCCGCTGCGGCTGCCAAGCAGGCTCCCAAGCGTCCCAGCACCAAGGCCAACGCTCCTGCTCTCGCCAAGGGCCCTGCTGCACCCCCAGCGTCAGCCAAGGCGTCGGCACCTACGAAGCCCACGATAGCCCGGCCTTCCAGGGTGCGTTTGACTGCGTTGCACGCTTGTAGGTGCTTGTACAAGGGGGAAAGACTTCGCGCCTTTGAATTCACCCACCATGCACTGCATGCCCTCGCTCGCCACTTACAGAGCCCAGACAACTGGTCAAAGATGGTGGACGCGGAGAAGACTGGGGCTACCATCGAAGTGGTGGTGCAGGGGCAGAATGCAGGCGGCCTGGTGGTGAAATTCACTGAAGTACCAGACGCGCGAGGTGGGGAAAGGGTCGAGTGTGTTCAGGGACTGCTCACAGCAACACTCAAAGTCGATGCGCTGCGTGGAACCATAGCCTTGTTCCCTGATGACAGTCTCCCCCATGATCTAAACATGAATTTGGCCCTGGGATGGCAGTGCAGCTGCTCGTGGGGTCACCCTGTTCTGCTGCCAACTCAGCTCACGTGTGTCCTGCGAATGTGATCCTATCAACACAGGCTTCATTCCCTACAACCAGCTCACCCAGAGTGCCCAGGGGCAGGACATGTCCTTCCTCATCGGCCAGACCCTCAAGGTTAAGGTGGTGTCGGTGAGTATGGACTTGTACGCCTGGTGGTATGCGCCTGCCCAACTGTTCAATGAACATGGGCCTACGCAGCACACACAGCATAGGGTTGCATGGGTCGGGGGGTGCTGTTAGACGTGGATCAGGAGGCAGCTGCTCAGCAGAGATACAGCGGCCAGCATGCACTCAGCAGCTTGAGCAGGTTGTCACCGATCCTGTCGCTACTGCGTCCTGACCTATGTCACTCAACTCAAATTTTTTATGTTTGTGCCCTGGTGCAGACCGATGCCACCAATGGCCGCAAGGACTTTGTTGTCAGTGAGAGGAAGGTGCAGCAGAGCGAGGCAATGCGCTACATCAAGGTAGGTGCCTAGGAATCTTCTCAAGGCGGTCTATAAGATCTTCGGGGGTAAGCGGAAGGAACACTGGGATGCGCCATTTCACGCGCTCGAGAGGCACCCTCATAGGTGCAAGGCGTGGCGTGACTGTTTTCACTTGACAAGGCAAAGAGTAGATACAGGCGAGCTTGAGCAGCTCACACACCGGAAGCTTGGCATCTTGCAACACAGCAGAGCAACTGGTGCGGTGGAAGCAGGCCCGACGCAGGTCCGCAAGCGTGCCACACGCTCCCAACCCACCCTAATTAACCTCGCCCCACCACTGCCTCATCCTGCCCCGCATTTAGATGGGCGGCACCGTCAAGGCTGTGGTGAGCAGCGTCGTGGACTACGGCGCTTTTGTGGAGCTGGTGGACGTGCCAGGCGTGCAGGGCCTGGTGCACAAGTCGGAGCTGTCTTGGGACTCAGTACTCACAGCGGACGCGGTGGTGCAAAAGGGTGAGCTCGTGGGAAAACGTGTTGTTGTGTCACCTTGACGTGACATGATATATGTCGGCTGCAGGATGAAAGAAGGACTGGGATAGGTACACCGCAAGGCGTGTGCGCTGCAGCATGCCTTGCCGCTTGGGCCCACTGGTTCTGTGCACAGACCGTCGGTGGGCAACGAGGTGCTGCACTGCTGCTGTGCACGTGCGTGCGCAGGGCAAGTGATTACGGCCAAGGTGATTGACCTGGACCTTGCAAAGGGCCGCCTGGCCCTGTCACTGAAGCAGATGCAGCCAGACCCGATCAAGGTGACCATGGACACCGTTGAATGGGGCCCCACCAAGTCCATGCCTGCCGAGATGGAGCAGCTGATGAACCGTCTAAAGCAGCAGCAGGGCGTCGAGGACGTCACGATCGGCAGGCAGGCCGTCGAGTCAAAGATTGCGTCCCAGGAGCTGGGCGTGTATCTGACCAAGGACTCGAACGCGGACGGCTTCAACGTCGTCGCGCGCCTGGGCAACCTGCTGCAGGAGCTGCGGGTGGTGTCCACGATGAGCAGAGACGAGGCGCGCCAGATGCTAGCCCGCATCGCGCAGGCCCAGAGCTGACCTGCCCAACCAAACAGACAAAAGCGCCCATGGTTAGTGGTGGTGCAGATGCTCGGCCTGCCAGGCCTGGTGCCAGGCTGACTGACACAGGTGTTGCATAGCAGGAGCATACACAGCCTCAACCCTGGTTCAGCCCCCGCTTTCTTGCATGACTGGGCTGTGCAAGGCCCTTGGCTTGTCAAGGCGGCCTGGCAACGTGAGGCACACGTTTTCCATGCGCGTCGCAGTTTTTGATGCTGGTTTTGCTTTGGGAATGATTTTTGCACAACATTTACACAGGATCGAAGCCACACTGCTGATGATACTCAGTACAGGAGACAGCGTACCGCCTGTCACCATGAAGACCCTAAGCACAAGAAGTGTTCCAGGTCAACTGTCGCTTATAACCAAGATCAGCGGCTGTGTGTGTGGTGGCAGTGTTGGGTGCGAGGCCCTGCAGAGCCAGGTGTCAGATGCATGTCAGCTCAGCTTGCTGTCGACTAGTCTGTCAGTCAGATGCACTTGAATTCATTTCTGCAGCGCTGATGGCACCAAGGACAAGAGAAGGGAAACTGCCTGGTGCAGCCCATCTTCGTCAGCCAGCGCCTGTGCGGGCAGGAGTAGAACAGGCGCCAACGGCTTGGAGGCCCACAACGCCACCTACACAGCCAAAACCTGAGCAGCGCAGCAGTGCCCCATGCTGAACCCTGCATCCCAGCGTCAGCACCTACCTGAGCCATGCCACGACAGGCGTGCCGCATTTGGGGGGACAGAGCCTCCGTGAGGCGGCCAGCCAACACCTTTGCAGACGCCTCACAGTCATCGGTAGGAAGACCGCAAGCACTTTGTGCAACCTGCTCTCGACTCAGTGTGTCTTGACACAGCCTGGGCCGCTTAATCATGCCATCAGGGGCTGAGGTGCCAGGAGTGTCGCGATCCAGCTGTTGCTGATGATTGGTGCTGGTGTCCACAGGACCCATGGGTCCGTTCAGGAGAGTGGTGGCAAGCGGTTGTGGTGACAGCATCAGGTGTGCGAGGCGCTCCGCCTGCAGGGGCAGCAGGTGGGCGCACGTCAGCCCAGGTTCTTGCGTGCAGCTGAGTCCCCTAGACAAACCAGCGTGTAGGCAGGCCACGCAACACCTTGCAAGTGAGGTTCAAGACAGCCAAGGTGCAGGACCAAGGACGCTAATAGCATTCAGCGGCAGGCTCAACGGAATCATGCGGTGTATGCATAGCAGGCGAAACAGTCCTAGACACTGTGGCAAGTTTGCAGCGGCAAGTGTTCAGGCAGGAGTGGCGCGCGCCAGCCCACACTCACGTGCACGACCTGGTCAAAGTGGAGCGGGAACATGAGCTGCGGTACACCTGCAAGCAGTGCTGCCGCGACCGACCCAGAGCCCCCTGGGTGTACAAGCAGGCTGACGCGCGGCAGCAACAGCTGGTGAGGCACAGGCTGGGCGTGCAGTAGGATGCGGCACCTGAGGGGCGGCTCCAGGGCTGAGTGGGCGTCCTCCAGGGGCTGCCAGCCGGAGGACAGCAGGATGGCGTGCCTGCGGTTCGGCGCCCGAACGCAGCGGGGATGGACGGCGTGACACTTCTAGGATGATGCAACATGTGTACAAAGCGGGGCGCACAGCAATGCAGCACTGCAGACCCAAGTTAAGATGCGTACACGTGTGCGGTCAAGCCTTACAATCAAGCGAATGTCCAGGCATGGGCCAGCACCCAGTCGCAGCTGCAGCTGCCCTACTTGTCGATGGCCCTACCTAACCTGTTTTTTCAATGGCAGCGAGCCCTACCTAACCTACCTGTCAATGGCGGCAAGAGCCCTAGCCAGCACGGACATGAAGAACAGAGGGCTCGGCAGCAGGCCTAGGTGACCGGAGCTGGAGACGTCGATGCACACTGGATTGATTGAACCCAGTGCATTGGGAGCCTTTGCAGCAGAGAAGAGGTTGGTTTCCACAACATCAGTTTGCAAAGCCGTAGCAGATTAATGCTGCTAGCGTCATGTGCGAGGAGGGGAGCTGTACCTCAGCATCGGGTGTTGCAGTTGGCAGCTTTGGTGAGCCCTGCGCTGCAGCGTCATGTTGTGCTGGCAGTGAATCGTCAGCAGCAGGCGCATCGAGGAAGTCCTCAACTGCAGGGGGGAGGCTCAGCCCTTGAAGCCTGCAGAGCATGTGTGTCAGCACGCAACAACCTTCACACCCGCCTGGCCATCATGATTGAGCGCATGTGCTTCCCCCACCCCATTGCCACGCACACATGACTCCGTATGATGCGAGTGAGCACACATCTGGCTTGTCCGCCCAGCTGAGCAAAAGCACGGTCAGCGGATACCCAGCACCACCAACGTTCACCAGATTTTATACACACATGTTAGCACAGGCTTCCTCACCAGCCTAGCCGCGGCTGCCAATATGAGGTGACGTGGATGCTGTCTGGGTAGAAGCCAGGGCGAGGTACGATCAGGGAACTGAAGCCTGTGCATGCCAATCAGGAGCAGAAGTGGTACCATCAGCACTACGAATCATTATCACGTAGGCAAGCGCCTGTTTGAATCAGGCAGATGCCAGCTTCAACAACCACGTGATTCTCGGCTTTGAGCACTCTACACAAATGAATCTTGCCATGCTCGTGACAGCCTTGAGGTTCACCTCGCCTTCCTGCCGTTCAGAAGTGTGGGGACCTTACCGTACAAGAGTGGCGTGGCGAGCGGCAGCTGCTGCAGGGGCTGGTGGGTGCGCCGGCAGTGCAGCAGGCGGGACAAGGCCCGCGTCTCAGACCGAAGCCGCTCCCAGCGCTCAGTGAACAACGGCCACATCCAGGTCCTCACCTGAAGGTACGTAGGTGGGATGCAGATGCTGAATCAGGGGCTGAGGTGCCCACAATTATCGCCCGCCTTAGCCCGCTTGAACAGGAGCTGCGACCCACCCACCTCTGCCCACGAGACGGTATCCGTACGCTGGGCATCCACCAGTCTGTCATACAGCTGCCGGCCATACGCTCGGATGAAGCTCTGGTCAAACCCGGCAGGACAGGGGTAGGGCATCTGGTAGGGCGCTGCGCTCAGGCGTCAGCAAGCAGGCGTGCAGCGACTTGCTGGCCCTGCATTCAGTGACCATGCGGTTCGCGTAGCCATTGCAGGCGGCTGTACAGGTCTCGCATCATGGTGGGTGTGCAGGGCTGCAGCGCAACCGTTGGTGGCATGGTCTGCTCTGTATACCAAGCTTACCTGCGGCCGCACATGGCACCTGCAGCGCCTCTGCTATGTGATAGCCCTGATAACGCAGCACGCAATCTCAGCACAGGGACAGGCTTGTCAGTTGTGCGCAAGGGGCATGGTGTACCCATATTCGTTGAGTCAACAACAGAGGCAGCACCGCTGCAGCACACCTCTAGTGCGAATAGGTTGAAGACAAGCAGCGCAACACCCGGCTGCAGCTGTTTGACGGCCTTCCAGCATGCCACATGCTGCTGGTGGTCATCGCAGGTTGCGCCATGCATGTCGGGCGTTGTGCCTTGCTGCGATGGTGCGCTGCTGGTTGCAGTGTGCATGGCGTACGGCGAGCTGTCAATGAAACTGGTGCCAAGAGCATCAAAAGGCTGAGCTGCCAGCCACTGTGCATGTTGACTGTGGGTGACAAGCATTGCCTGCAGGCTTGTCTGCTGTCGACGTAGCTCCTCTGCCAGGCATGCCAGAGGCTGCACGTCCCCACGCGTGCCAAACGCGAGGAAGATAACAGTGTGGTGCTGATCGTTTGGCATTTCTTGCCTGGCACGGCTGCACGAGCTCTCCATGGAAACGAGTGCTCAAGTGTGGGCGCACTCAGCGCTGTCAGCATTCAAACCTGACCCGCAACAGCCAAGGACCCGTGAACACGCTCCAAGGCCGTGCAAGGCGTCGTCAATGTTACGCAGCTAACAACGCGTTGGATCGACCATGGCGGAGCTGCATGTCGTTGGCCAAGTGCTGGGCGCCTCTGGCTTCAACAGCCAGAACCTGTTCTGCAAGGTGTGCTCAGACTCATGACCCTGCACATTCACAACTGTGGCCATGCACTATTACTCCATGCACCCTCAGCATGGGTGTCAGGCATGTTCCTTCTAACACTCTGACATGCTGGCATCACTATGTGTCACAGTGGGGTGTGGTTGCAGGCAGGACATGGGAGCTGCTAGAGGGCCTGGAAGAGGGGCAGACACAGCTAGACCAGGCAGAGGACGGCGAGATGATAGTCTGGGCACACCCCTTGGACATCCACTACGCATGCAAGGGCATCACAGGCTGGCCAAAGCTGCACTTCCAAGTCTGGAGCCAAGACATCCATGGGCGCAACGACATCTGTAAGTGCCTGCTGTGCAGCACATGGGAGCTGCAGGTGTGCTGAGGCGCAGCAGCCAGACCTCCTCTGCTGCTTCCAATCGCCGAACCGAGTGCTGAAGCTGGTGACACGCTGCGCTGTGCCGTTGGGTGGCTGCAGGTGGTTACGGCTTTTGCCACGTGCCCACAGCGCCAGGCATGTACCAAATAGACTGCCCAACCTGGGTGCCGGAGGTGCGGGGGGCGGGGCAGGTCATGCAGGGCACATACCACCTAACGGTGTGCCTCAAGCCGTGTGGCAACATGCAACTGCGCTTGTGACAGGTGGCTTGCAGCCACGCAGCAGCCACACACCATCAGTTCGACTTCTGCATACATTTGAGCAAGCTAAGTTCAGCAAGCAATTCGTCATCCCGTTGCTCGTGCTGCAACTGCGCAGGGCTCTGTTTCTGAGCGCTGGTCGGCCTTCTTTGTAGGGGGCACGCCACGCCTCAAAGTGGAGGAGGTCATCCACACGCCCGGGGACAGGTTCCGCCTGCACACCACCACGAGCGGCATCGTGCACCTCGAGCTAGGTGCGCAGAGGTGCTTGGATGCTGCAGCTGCAAGGACAACGGTGACAGTGAGAAGCTTAGCTGTGCATCTGCCAATGTGAAACTGGGTGGACCTGCTCAACGCTATGCTAAGCATGTGTTGGTGCTGTGTGTAGGCTTGGTGATGAAGGACTTCGAGCGACACCACGTGCAGATGGGCTGAGCAGGAAAGTGCAACCGTATTTACATGTGGAGGGAAAAATCGCTATTCCCCTCAGCCCCCTGCGCTGCACACCGAGGAGCTGCAGTCAAGCTGCAGCTGAGGGCCTGACGGTGCAGTTGCTGATGCTATCGTTCTTTCAGCTGCCATGCAGTTGTCTGCATCACGGCAGTTCTCACTTTGCTGATTAGGGCTTGACGGCCTATTTGACTCATTTCAAATGAGCTGTTGATGGACATTGCTGGTACATCCCTCAGACGCTTCCAGGTCTTTTGTCAAGCTCTGTATGGGACGGTATCATCCATTCACAAAACAGCAATCATCGGGCGCATACAACGTGAAGAGCAATTGTGACCAGCAAGTTAATGCGCAACTCAAGTACAGCGTTGTGGTTTTGCCACCTCATTGTGGCCGCATGAATTCTGCGAAGCACGGCAGGCAGAAAAGGGGCAGGCATGTCACAACAGTTGAGAATGATGTGCATGCTGCAGCGTATTGGGATCTCAAAGTTGCGTTTCCATGCCACCTTGACAGTGTTCTGCCAACCGCGCTCACCATAGTTGTTGCGGATTGTTGATACAACCCTGCGCACGGCCGCAGCTTGCCGTGACTTGCCAAGCCTCTCATCCAGGGCTTTCAGCAGGTCTGACCACCACATGAAGTCCGCCTCGCCCAGCTGGCCTGCGTTGCAGGGGATGGCAAAGCCAATGCAAAGTTGTTAAGGGGTTTGTGTTGCTACAGACAAGCCAGGATGATAGCAGAGTATGGCAAAGCAGCCTATGGCATTGCCAAGAGAAGAAACAACGGCAACCAGCCAGAGCATCAGCACAACGACAGTCCAGCCGGCACATACCTGCCACTTGGACCGGCCACAGTGCAGCGTCTGCAGCCTGGACCACGCTAGTCAGCTTCCAGTAGTCGGCCGGGCCGTCTGGCTTGCAGACTGATGCTAGCAGCTGTGGCACTTGCTGTGCCTGTCCCAACACGCGCTTCAGGACGGGCAGGCAGCTAGCGGCAGCTGAGCTGGTGCTGGCAGTGGGTGTCGTAGCAGCCTGTGGTGGATGGACACGAACAAGAAAAGCATCAATGCGCGCAGCCGCAACAGGTTCTGAACAGCCTGATTGCGACAACAGCTGGGTTGTTTCACAACGCAACCCTGGAGCCTGATGACGGGCTGAGCCTGTTTGTGCTGCAGATAGGCAAAGCGCTTTTTGTCAATCTTTTGGTCAGCTGGATGCCGTTGCTTGGGGCCTGCCCAACGCGCTGCTACGCACTTACCTGGCCTCCCGTGACAAGCTTCTCCAGCAACGCGGTCGCAGCAGCCTGCGACAGCTGCAGCGCCTGTGGCTTCGTCGATGCATGGCAGAGCAGCGCTTTGAGTGCTGCTCGGTGCGTCGGGCCTCCCTGTGCCAGCTGCTGTGCCAGCAGCGGCTGCGCTGCCGCCCATGACCCTGCATCCGCATGCGACCAGGCCTCTGCTAGCAGCTCCCGCGCCTGGCTGAGCTCTGTCGGCATTGCTGACATCAGCACTGGGTGCAGCCGCAGGCGATTCATGGCAAGCAGCAGGTGGCGCGCCTCATCCTGAGCCCAGTACAAGGTGCATACAGTAGGAGAGAAGCACAGAAGCATGTTTTCAACCTGTGAAGTAAGCACTATGCAAAGGCTTGGCACCAACTGTCCTGTCTTACTGCTTGGCAGGTTGTGATGCCCAAAGAACTCTGTACCAGCTGACCGCATGCGCGTCATCGAGGTGCAATTGGAGATGCCAGCACCTGAACCTCAGATTCTGCCATAGGACAAGCTTGCACTGGGTGGCACAGGACATCCTAGCGCCCGCAGCTCACCTTGTGCGTGGCAAAGTCCCAGACGCTCAAGCCAGCCAGCTGCAATTGGCACACCTGCATCAGCACCTGCAGCAGCAGCTTCAAGCTGCCTGCGCCTGCTGGGAGCGAGCTCAACACACGGGGCTGCTCTGGCAGCGCTTCACTGCTACCAGGCGTAACCTGCTGCGGACCATCGTTGCCACTGCCACCGCCATCGCCAGTGCTGGTGCTGGCACCGCCCTCCAGCCGATAGCCCAGGCGCAGCAGACACTGCCACAGCTCCGCCAGTGATGGCACCCAGACCTGGCTTGCCTGCGCTGTCGCCTGTGCTGCGCCTGTGCCAACGCTGCCCCGCGCTGCTGCTGCTGCTGCTGCTGATTGCAGGCACCTGCACAGCTCCACGCAGGCGGCGTGGGCCTCCAGCGCACCTGCTGATCCCAAACAGGCTGTGCCAAACAGCGCCTGCAACACCGTGTGTGAGGCGCCACACACCGCTGTCACACTCCGCAGCGACAGCAGCATCCGCCACGCTGCTGGGCACTGCTCTGCATCATCCACGACGTTCGCCTGCACCAGGAAGCCCAGGTCCACGCTACGTGGCTCGCTCCTCCCCCCCTGCCACGCATATTCAGCCGGCAAGGCGTCAACATGCCATGTAGGTCAGCAAGTGGAGATAGAGGTGTGATGTATTGATCACCAGCAGGGACTGCATGATGTGCTGACAGCTGCGGGCGTGAGCACAAGCATTGCTGCCACCTGCGCCCCTGTTCACAACCAACTGCACTGCCCAAGATGCTGGGCCTGTCGGCTGCCAGCTCCCACCTGTCCCCAGACGCTGGGGTCATGGCAAGGCGGCTCGTCCTCCTGCTTGTTCCTGTCCAGCAGGGTCTCAGCCATGGCCTGCGCAGTCTCGGCATTAAACCCCTTGCTCTCACTCCCCGCCTCATCAACCTGCGCTGCCTCTTGAGCTGCTGCCGCTGCCTCCGCCTGCTCATAGCGCTTGCGCTTGGCTTCAGCTTGTCGACGCTGCTGGGTGATGGCTGCCAGCATCCGCTCCTGCAGCCTGAACTTCTCTTGAACCCTGCACAGAACCATGCACAAGGCCATGCGCAATGTCAGCCGGTGGATTGGACAGCTGGCTGGTCGTTGCATGTTGCTGCGACGCGTGTGTGCTGCTGCACTCACTGGTTGGAGGCATTTGTGTACAGACCCGCCAGCGGATCATCATCTTCCAGGGTGACGTGGGCCATGGGCATTGGATCGTGATGCGGGCGCCAGGCTCGTAGCGCGCTCAACGCGCAAAACATTTCAAACGCGTCCACACCTCAACCATCGGCACAATATTTTTCGGTTGCTATGGCCGGCTGCGATGCTGATAGTTATTTAAGTTTCTGCAAGCAAAGTCTCTATGGTGCTACAGCGGCCTTGACCAGTGCGCATAACAATTTCAGCCCTGCAACAGGAGCATCATCCATATCTTGAGCAATGAGCCGCCCAAAAGGCTGCTGGGCCGTGCGACAAACGCGATGCGGCCTGATGGCCCCAATCGGGCCCTCCGATGGGGACTTGCAGTTCACACTCCAGGTGGGGTCAAGTTTTGCAAGCCCTCACGCCTTGGACCGTGCCCCAGCGACCGTCCCGCGCTCAGCACCGCGGACTTGGCAGCCTTCTGCATCAGGACTTCGGCTGCTAGCAGGGAGGCAAAATGCTCGCTCAGCAGCGTGCCAGCAGCCTGGCTACCGGGAGGAATGCCGTCGCCCGCAGCCCCTTCATGGGTAGGATGCATGCGCTGCATGCCCTGGCTGCGCCAATCGCGCCGGTTCGATCGCCCACCGACGGCCCTGGTTGCCTGCTTTCTGGGTGACAGGCGCACGCACGGCTCCCCGGGCCACCCGCCAGGTGGTGCAGGCGGCCAAGAAGCAATTGATGATGTGGGAGGCGCTGCGCGAGGCCATCGATGAGGAGATGGAGCGCGACCCGACCGTCTGCGTCATGGGTGAGGCTCAGCCAGCAGCCGCACGCCAGCACAGCATGCATCAGTGAGCAGCATGGCGGCAGCGTGCAGGGAATTGCTCCGATCACACCGTCCAATCGCCGCTGCGCGCAGGCGAGGACGTGGGCCACTATGGTGGGTCCTACAAGGTCACCTACGGCCTCTACAAGAAGTATGGTGACATGCGTGTGCTGGACACCCCCATTTGCGGTAAGCATGCTGTGGGAGAGGCCCCATGCTTGCCCGCTCGCATGCGGCACAGGCCAGCACAGGGTCGACCCCAAGCCCACCCCTGTTTGCAGCACTGCATGCACACATGCATTGCCAGTGCAATCCTCCACCCATCCAAACCCACACCCTGACCGCACTCACTCCCGCTCCCACTCTGATCCTACCCGCAGAGAACGGCTTCATGGGCATGGGCATCGGTGCCGGCATGACCGGCCTGCGCCCCATCATCGAGGGCATGAACATGGGCTTCCTCCTGCTCGCCTTCAACCAGATCTCCAACAACTGCGGCATGCTGCACTACACCTCGGGCGGCCAGTACAAGACCCCCGTTGTGATCCGCGGCCCCGGTGGTGTGGGTCGCCAGCTGGGTGCCGAGCACTCTCAGCGCCTGGAGTCCTACTTCCAGTCCATCCCTGGTGTGCAGCTGGTCGCTTGCTCCACTGTGCAGAACTCCAAGGCCCTGCTCAAGTCTGTGAGTGGCGGGCGACCCACTGGCGTAATGGGAGGGAGGGCAGGGGCCGGTGATTAAAGCTCATACTCTATGTTACACTTATCACAGGTGGACATACCTGGGTTTGGACTGCGGGGCAGGTGTGCAGGGGACACAATCGAAACCAGCGAGTGACGGGCAACTCAGATGGGTGAAGGGCTGAGGGTTGGACGTGGTATGCAAGTGTGACAAGTCGGCAGACGACGGCCTAGCACAGCACAGGAATTGTGTGGCATGGGATCGCCCACAGCCAGGCAACTAAAGACCTGTACTGATCACATTGCCCCAAGCTGTGGGGAGCTTCAGGCCTCTGATTGCTTGAAGCTTGAATTGCCATGAGCTGGGAGTCGATTGGTCACTTGCTAATTGGATGTTTTGCACACGGGTTGGGGGGTGGGGCAGAGGCGGCAGGGTTGCCGGTATGTGACCAGTTAGCTGCAGCCTTGGAGATCTGCCAGGGGATCACCTTGCCCGCGGCGTGGGAAAGCGCCGCTATCATGGCAGTGATGATGCCGCTACCCATCTTGAAAGGGAGGCGGTCGCCCTAGGCCTTGATATGCAGAGATGTGCTGTTGTATTGCAAATGGTTCAAGGCAAGCTTGCCTACCTTGGTTGCCCCCCCCTCCGTCCCTTATCCCGTCCGTGAGCGACAACCCCATCATCTTTTTCGAGCAGCATGTGAATTGCAAGGCACAGCTTGCTCACCCGTGCTGTCCTCGCCCCTCAACCTTCGCCCTCCGTCCCTCAGGCCATCCGCAGCGACAACCCCATCATCTTCTTCGAGCACGTGCTGCTGTACAACATCAAGGGCGACGCCGGCGGTGCCGACGAGTACCAGAGCCTTGAGCGTGCCGAGATTGTGCGCTCCGGCACTGACTGCGTCATCTTCACCTACAGCCGCATGCGCTATGTCGTCATGCAGGCGGTGGCGGAGCTGGAGAAGAAGGGCTACAACCCCGAGGTGGGTGTGGGCTGTGGTCAGGGGTGAAAGACCCAGGGAATACAGGGGTATGGAGCATGGGGAGGAAGGGCGCACCTGCAGGCAGTGGTGGAGCTGGAGGAAACATGCTAGGGTTGGGGCGCGGGCAAGGAGGAAGACAGGGTTCAGAAGGTAAATCCACGCGGACTGGGGGGGGGAGGGGATGTGCAGCTGGGGATGACGGGGGCTGAAGCTTGAGAGCGAGTGGCTAGGAGTAGGGCAGGCGGTGCGTGGTAGTGCGGCATGTGCTGATCAACCCACTTCAGGAAGGACCGCAACCTTGTCGTTGCTGGCAACAGGCACAGTGTGTCACATGCTTTGGCAGCCTTTGCGCAGCAGATTATTGGTTTGGTCAGGCAGAGGCAGCTGCCTTCTGACACAGTCATCAAGGGCATTGGCATTTGGCAGTAAGCATGCAATCTTACTGCCTGCTTGACTGACGCTCGCCGTCCCTATTTCTTCCCTGCTGCAGGTGGTTGACCTGATCAGCCTGAAGCCCTTCGACATGGAGACCATCAGCAAGAGTGTAAAGAAGACCCGCAAGGCCATCATCGTCGAGGAGTGCATGAAGACCGGTGGCATTGGCGCCTCGCTGTCTGCTGTGATCAACGAGTCCTTGTTCAATGAGCTGGACCACGAGATCATCCGTCTCAGCTCGCAGGTGAGGGCAGGAAGGGGAGGGAGGGTTGTGGTGGACAAGAAGGAGGGGGGTAGGTTGTTGAGAGTGATAGGTCGGGACGGCACGACGAGTGCAGCGCCACTGCAGCACTCCCCTGACCTCCATACTTGAGGAGGGACTTTGCTAGTCAGCTGTCCCCTGACCTGGATTCACCACTTCCGCCTCATCCTCCTCCCCTTGTTAGGATGTGCCCACCGCCTACGCCTACGAGCTGGAGGCTGCCACCATTGTGCAGTCCTCACAAGTCGTGGAGGCGGTGGAGAGGCTGTGCGGCGCCCGTGCGCTGGCATAATTTAGCACCTAAGTTGACGGCATGAGAATGTAAAGCCTGCCAACATCTCGGCGCTTTAAAGCCAGCATGTTGCAGCCTTGCTTGATTGCTTGGGCTAGGGTCCGAATATGCATCTGTGGTTTGGGTTGAAGGGTTGGCCGCAGAGGTCGCTGTTGAAAGGGCAAGGGTGGGGATGAGTGTGACACAACCTGTGTAGCATGGCACCTTGTGTCGCATAACATATAGGAGGCTGATATATTTCGTGAATGGCAAGTGTAACTCATTGCACGACGTGTCACCTTCTCCAAAGTTGGAGAAGTCTCCCGCACGTGCAAGGTGAAAATACACAGTGGTTTGCCAGAGCTGCAAGGGTTTATAGTTGAAGCCTCTATCCTCAGCACCCAGTGACGCCAACCAGCCAGCTGCAGCCAGCAGTGGCGTCGCCGCAACTGCTCAGCATCTACCAAGGGACTGCTTAATAGGACTTGTACAGCAGGTGCCACTTGATCTGCAGCACGTGCCACAGCGGCGACACGCCGCCCTTTGCCAGTGATGGGTGGTACGGGTCGAACTCACACTTCTCGAGCGCTTGCAGGTATGACAGGCACGCCACCGATGGCAGCAGCAGAGGGCGAGCCGCCTCTGGCACGCTGGGCTTCAGGGCGCTAGCCTCGTCCAGGTGTGCCTTGGCAACGGACGCCACCTTGTGCGTCACGTCGCGCAGGCCCTCTGACACAGTGCCTGAGTACACGTCTTCCTGCGTATGGGCATCGCGGGGTGGACAGGGCAAAAGGACTGAGTCTCTTGATGTGGAAGCTTCCAGCAATGGTGCAGCCGACCCTAAGCGCCCAGGCGGTGCATCACGGCTGTGTGCCCGCAGCTGCACCATGGCGATCGTCATGACATATGCAAGCCATGAGTTCCAAAAGTGGCGAGTTCAAAACTGGCTCAACCTGTGGCATTTCCAATGGATAACTTGGGCAGCAGCGCCATGCTCGCTTGTAATGCGTCTCACAGATGTTCTGTTACACCAATGAATCTATCCATACGCATCGTGCACGCAGAATATAGAAGCCCTAGAGGTACTTGTCCACCCCCAGGCAGCCTTCAGACAGCTGCACCATTCGTACCTGTGACACGCCATGCTCTGCGCACAGGTCCAGAGGCAGGTAGGAACGGCGCATCCGCGCATGGTACGCCGTGCCCTTGAGCAGCGTCGCGATGCCGACCGCCTTGCCCAGGTGTGAGGCCGCATGGTCCGCCTCTCGGCTGGCCAAGCCCGCCGCGCCAAGCTGCAGGTAGAGCAGCTGCAAGGCAAACAAAGAGACAGGGACAGCGCTGTGTGCACTCAGGTGCATGGAGTGCATTGGCACCTCAGAGAAAGGTCGACAGATGTCTGCGCCACGAAGATAAGCTTGCTTGCAAGGGCGACCCTGCTGTTTCTGCTGCCTCTTCTGTGGCCGCTGCATCGCTGTTCCAAAGCATTGAGGTAGTGGCGCAATGACCAGCAACATTGGAGCCATCAAGCAGCTTTCTGTACTCAATCCGCACCTGTGACGCCGTGCCCTCTGCATACTTCTCCAGGCCATTGATGCTCAGCGGCGGCTGCGCATCTAGCATATCTGCCTCCCGTGTGTCAATGATCTTCTTAAGGTTGTACCTGCAGCCAGTAGGGTGCCAATACGCTGTGCTAAGCTAGCAAACCACATGCAAACTAGCCCACCAGCTGGACAAAACACTGCACGCCCGTGCAGGGCCCCAAGGACTGGACAGGACAATTAAAACCTCTTGCCACCTGCCTACTCTTACGCGAAGCAAACCCTCCTTCACACAGCCTGCTTTGCCCTTGCTCCCAGAACTCACTTGCTGATCTTGGCCCGCTTTGCATCGCCGCCCCCTGCGCTGGCCGCTGCCTGCTGCTGCTCCAACACAGCCCCCAGCGCTGTCAGCACAGGGTGCTTGGGATACGCCGCACCCCCGTACAGCGCATCTAGGCTGTCGCGCCACCACTGGAAGCGGATCTGCAGCAGCGGCGCCTCCTTGCTCTGCACGTGCTCCGCAACCAGCGCGGTCTCGATGTTGAACGCCCGCAGCGCAAACACCGGCCGCCGCAGTGCCTGAGCACGCATGTGACACGCACAGATTGTGAGCTCAGCGTGGCCTCAAGGCAGGACCGCCGCCAGATTTGCTCAGCAGGTTGCTCTTGCTTTCCCCGCGTGTGGACTGTGCAGTGAGGGCTGTATTGGGGCACCCTTGGGTAGCCTTCACTTGTGATCGCTTGGGTTGCCGACGGTGCAATTTTCACGCTTTAGTTGTGCCCTGCTGAGCTGTCGCTGGTTGTGCCGCTGCAGGTTGATCAGTGTGGATGGCTGCAGTCACCGCACGCCCACCTGCCCCACCTGCGGCGCTTACCTTTGGCAGCTGCACCATCCAGACATAGTTGTCATTATCGTATGTTCTGTGTGATGAAGGCACGCAAAGATTCAGGGTGACGTTGGTATGCAGGCCATTGCGCAGTCCATCGGGTGCACGAAGGACAACAAAAGCCGTGCAGCCCATTTTCGCTCAAAGTACCTGACTTGCTGAATGCAGAAGGCAAAGGCAGACTGAACCTGGTCTGATGCTGCTGCTGATGTCCCAGCACCATGGCTGGATAGCTGTCTGAGGCTGAGCGCGCTCAGGCCTGACCCCGACCCTGCTGCTGCATTACTGGTAACCTGACACGCCCAGTGCAGCACCGGAGTCAATGCACGTGTCTGCATGGCGCGGACACTGATCCTGCAGCAGCAACGGCCCTTCAAAGCCACTCCACACATCCACACAAACCACAAGTGCAACTGTGCAAATTGCCGATGCCGCTCTTGTCGCAACAGCGTTCTCATAGGTTGCTTACGCTGTTCTGCTGCATCTCAAATCCGCGGCAAAAGCTGTTGCTCCTTCCGAGCAGGCCAATCTGGTCGCACACACCGTGTCCCTGCACCTGGCTTGCGTCTGTGCACGATCTGCAGCTTAGAAAACAATGACCACCGAGGTTCTGGCACAGGTATGCAGAGCACGGCACGTCTGGTATGCTGGTGCAGCAGCACGATCGGGATCCTGTTCGGCCATGCATGCGCTGCTGAGTGCTGGAACCCAGCGCAGCAACCCACATGATGTTTTGCTGCACATGCATGCATTCCATGAACACAGCCGTCGACCACGGAGTCTGAGCACACCAATGGTGACTCCGCTGTGGAGGCCCAGCCTGACGCTGGCGTGAACGAGCAGCCCGAGGACAACGTGGTTCGCCTGTACTTCGTGCGCATCCCTCGCCCTCAGCTGGACGACGCAGAGCGCCAGCGCCTGCAGACTGAGTTTCAGGCGCACCTGACCGAGCTGAAGGGCATCAACGCACGCCTAGCGGCCAAGAGGGTGAGCACGGTTTGCACGGCTGCACGGTTCCGACATCGAGCACGCAAATCGCAAGGCAGTCGAAGGCTTGGAAATTGCTTCAGCTGTTGCATGTGCCTTCAACCGCAATCCTCGCTCATCCTGTTGCCTGCGCGCGCTCCGCCCTTGCGCCTCGCCGCAGGACGTGGTCAAGAACCTGCGCAGCCAGATGCTGCAGGCCAAGTCGCTCAAGGGCAGCGCACAGCCGGAGTTCGAGGACAAGCTGAACAGGTTGAAGCAGCTGCGCGACCTGCGTGCATCCTACATTGCTGATGTCTCAGCCATCAAGAACAAGGTCAAGGGCCTGGAGTGCCGCACTGAGCAGGAGCTGGATGCCAAGATCAAGGCAGAGGAGGAGCGCATCCGCTTTGGCTCCGTGACGCTGCGTGAGGAGAAGATGATAGTGAACGAGATCTCCAAGCTGCGCGCACAGCGTGACAAGATCAAGGAGTATGAGCTGGAGAAGAGCCGCCTGGTTGAGCTGGAGTCCAACATCGACAAGGTCAAGGCTGCTGCTGCGGAGCTGGAGGGCGAGTTCTCCATCATCAAGGGTGAGCGCGACGCTGCCAGCAAGGTCATGTCAGACTTCTACGATCAGCTCAAGGCCGCGGAGAAGGAGGCCAGCAAGGTGGAGGAGGAGCAGAAGGAGGCGGCAGAGAGGAAGAACGAGGCGCATGAGGCGCTGGAGGCAGTCAAGCGCGAGGTGGACGCCAGCATGTTGGACTACAGGGAGAACCGCAAGTTCAGCCTGCAGGTGCGCAGCGGCCGGGGCAAGACCAAGGTGTAGGGCCAGGATTGGCGGGGGCTGGGCAGGCTTGGCGCCAGCTGCAGCAAGAGAGTGGAGTGGGAGGCAAGGGGCACAGCCAGCAAGCACAGCCAGGGTGCATAGGCTTGCATTTTGTGTGGCATCTGGCCGGGTACAACAGAGCAGTAGGGTCAGTAGGGTCTGGGGTGCATGCTGGGATCGAGATAGGTTGCACCTTGCGAGCACTGCTGGTTTCAATCTTCATCCCCCATCACCCTGTGTGTGTCCCCACCCGCCTCTGCCGCAGATCCGCGACTTGGTTGCCAACGGCGATGTGGAGGCAGCGCAGCAGCTGTGCTGCACTCAGGTGGACGAGCTGCTGGCTCGACTTGGCTCAGACTCGGCATTCCGGTCCGAGTACCACAAGCTGGCAGCCGAGACGCGCCGCTACCCTGTGTCAGATCTGCTGCCTGAGTCCAGCTCAGCGGCAGCAGCAGCGGCGGCCAGTGCAGCACCTGGCAGCAGGGCAGGTGGCAAGGGCGGAAGGGGCGGCAAGGATGCAGCGCCTGCGACGGCGCCTGTGAAGCTGGTGCCCCGCGGCAAGGAGAAGGCGCAGGAGCTGATTGCGTCGATCATGCAGAAGGCGAGCGCGGAGGCGGCGACGCGTAGGTTGGCAGCGCCTCAGGCATTTGATAACAACGCAGCTGACGAGCCTGAGGTTGCAGCAGCGGCGGCACCCGAGGCGCCCAGGCCTGTTGTTGCGGCAAAGCCAGTTGCGCCACCCAAGCATGTGGAGAACCCAGCGGCCAAGGCGGCCGAGGTGTTCAACTTCAAAGTCGAGGTGCCTAAGTTGGAGGAGGTGGAGTTTGTGCCGCCCGTGATCAAGAGCGAGACGGAGACGCTGTCCAAGGAGCAGATTCGGGAGGAGCAGGCGCGCAAGGCGGCCGAGGCTGAGGCGCGCAAGAAGAAGCGTGCCGATGCTTCGGCGCAGAAGAAGGTCAAGGCGATTGAGGCGCAGAAGCGCTCTGAGGAGGAGGAGCGCGCGGCAAGGGCGCGCGCAGCGCAAGAGGCTGCCCGCGCGGCGGCGGCGCCGCCTGCGCAAGAGGCCGAGGCTGGGGATGAGACTGTTGCTGTGCCAGAGCGTGCCGTCGCTGCACCCGCCTCCCGAGATGCGCCCTCAGCCAGCAAGGCAGCGGTTTCTGCGCCTGGTCCCAAGCTGCTGGGCCCCGCCGCCAAGCGCCCTGCTGGCAAGGCTGGTCTGCTTCGCAAGCTCAAGAAGTTCTACCAGGCCAACCAGGTGGCGATCGTCGTGGCTGCATTTGTCGCGCTCATCCTTTTCATCCTCATCATCGCTTCGTTCTACTGAGGCAGTTCACAGCGTGGAGGCAGCGCCTGGCAGCAGGCCATGCCTGGCCGCTCTTCTGACAAGCCGCTCCTGTAACGCCGGCAATGCAAATGTAGCGCCTGTTGTATTGCACGCTGCTGCGATCTTGAGGGTGTGAGCCCGTCAGCACCGCCCTGCCCTGCTCTTTGTCTGCCTGTGGTGTTTGAGCAGCTTTTACTGCCTGCTCAAATACCTTGAACGACTGCCCTTCCGTTGAGCGCTCTGGACTTGCTGTTCCTTGCTTGGCCCTTGCGCGCATAGGTGCTGCTTCGAACATTTTTTGGTTTGGCCATGCTTAGACGTCAGCATCATGTTAGTGCCTGCCGTCATGAGCGCTTATAATCCTGTCTTCAGACATCTTAGCTGGTAGCCAGCCCTGTTGCTTTTGAGCACGTTCTTGGCTCAATGCTGCTGTTTTGCGATGCTGCTGTTTCGCAACGACTGGCTCCTCAGCCAGATGTCTGACATGAACTTGGCACTGACTTTGGGAGCAAATCAGCTCCATGATGCACAGTAGGTGATGGCTGCTGCCACTATCTCGAGGCTGACTGCACTGTGCACAGCCTTCTGGACTGAACACAGGCGACACTGTTACCACAACATGCAACAGCATGCGATCAAAGGAAAGTTGCATGGATGCACGATCCGCGCCAGCACACATTGAACAGAAAGTCTTGAGCATGAGGCAGCTCCCGCCCTACAGCTAAGTCAGAGGGCTGCATACTGTCACCTACACGGCTAGGTGCTGCATGTAAGCAGTGACACCATGCTAACAGCCAGGTAGTCGCGCATGGAAGCATAACAGTATCAGGCAACTGGCGTGGTGTTTGCGGAGCGTGCTGCACAGCGCAAGCCCTTGCTCAGCCTCAAGCCTGCTAGGACACAGCCATGTGCATGCAACTGCCTGCTTGCAAGTCTCCTGCTGGCGGGTGCCTCTACTGTAAGCTGCTTAGAAGAACTTTGTGGTGAAGTAGTCCATGTCTAGGTGGTGGATGCGCACATAGCCGTCCTCACCACCGGTCGTGAAACTGCAAGGCAGAGGTACAGCAGGCAGACAGTGTTATGAACACATGCCCTTGGTGGTGCCCTTCACCACTGGCCGCGGTCTTGAGACACCATGTTCACTGCTTTGCTAGTGGATGACAGATTCCCTAATCAATGCGTCTGCACAGACCCGCTTCCTCGGTGCGCTGTCTGTGCTGCTTAGGGACTGAAAGCAATGTCAACATTTTCCTGCCCTTAAGGGAATCCTCCTGATGCGCATACGCTAAGCTGAGCTGACAGGGGGCAACTAAGGTTCATCCCACTGCCCTATCAGTGCGACCGAGGCAACACAGAGGTGCACCCACCTCCTGCCGTCTGGGTGGAACGCAACGGTGTTGATGGGACCGAAATGCCCGCGCACATTGCCAAACTCCTCAGTGTAGATCTGTACGCATAAAACAGCGGTGAGCGGCATGTTGGCAACACAACGCAAGCGCACTCACCCAGCATGGTTGCTGTCACGTTCGCGCAAGCACCCCCTGCCGCACCGGCAGCACACTCACGCCACCTGCTGAGCGTGGCCTGGCTGCTTTTTCAGCTCCACAACATTTCCAGCCTGCCTCAACCGCTGCTATGAACAGCCTGCCTGGAACACATTGCTTGAATCAGCATCCCTCAGCGATTCGACCCGTTTGCAAACGTGCCCCTGCTCCTGCACTGTTACTCTCCTGCTGCTGCACCCCAGCTCCTCCTTTCCCATGAATCATGCGCACCTTGTGGAAAAACCTCGCCTCAAAGCCACCGGCCTTGGCGGAAGTTGTCGTCACAGATGATGCATCTTGCCCACCACCCAGCAGCACCTGGAAGCAAGAAAGGGGCATGTCAGCAATAAGGTATTCAACACACTTAATTGCAGTTCAATGCAGTTAACTGCTGGCCATGCCGCTGCTCAACATGTGCTCATCTGCTCAACCCGCATCAAATCCCCGTTCCACACTCTGTGTGTGCTGCTGGGCCTGGCCCTGCCTTCTGCTACCTGCCGACGCTTCAAAGCGCCCCAACCACACACCATCCCAAGCCCACCCTCATACACTCACGTGGTCAAAGATGGGGGAGATGGCTGCTGACTGCACCAGCCTGCCTGTGCGGTATGTTTTCAACACCTCAAAGGTCTCAATGTCCACCAGCTTGGCGGTCTTGTCGAGCGATGCCGTGACACCGTGCGAGTGGTCAGCGGAGATCTGGAAGTCCTGAATTGCGTCTTCATGCACCTTCTCCTCCAGCAGCATCTTGCCGGTCTGCACAGCGACACATGTGAGGGGTGGCATGGCAGCACTTGTGCATTTGCAAGTGCAATATGAGAGGTATGAATGCGTACTTATGGCAATCAACAAACAAGCCCATAACAATGCAACGGTACAACCAGCACGCCCCTGCTGCGGTGTACCGCCTTGCAAACCATGCCGCCCGCTCCTGGTCATACCTCCCAAACACCCAACCTCCCACTCCTCATGCAGTCACATGTCATCTGTCAGTACTTCGTTTAGCCTGCTCCGACTCCCAGCACCTGTAGCAGCTACCCCCGGCGCACAAACAGCCTCCCTGGTGTACAATGCCCTTTGCCCTGTAGCCCCGCTGGCAGATGCGGCGAGTCCGCCATTTCATGACATGAAGCTTAGGCTGCTGCGTGGTGCTGCTCACCTCAGAGTCCCACTTGCGCAGGAAGCCGCCGTCGTGTGATGTGATCAGGCAGCGGTTCAGCTCGGTCCAGAACACACGTGTGATCCTGCCCTTGGGCGCCTCAATGCTGATCACGGGCTTTGCGCTTTGCTGCGTGACATCCTGCTCCAGCTTGACAATGTGGATCATGGGCTGGGTGCCCATGAAGGCATCGGTCGTGAAGGCCAGCATGCCCTCGCCCACCGACAGCGACACTCCTCTGCATGGCTCCTGCTGCTTGAACTGGAACAGCTCCTTGCCTGTCTGCAGCTCCCACATGCGCACGGTCTGGTCGGCAGACGCTGTGAACAACCGGGACGAGTCGACTACACAAGGGGGTCGGCGGCGGCAGAGCGACTGTTTAGCGAACAGCACTGTCCCCACTACCCCTTGAATGCTCCTACACCCATCGCAGCTGCCGCTGGCACTCTGCATGCACACTGGGCGCTGGCTGTGAACGCACTGGTGATATCGCAGCTCCAGACGGCACCGTTGTGGCCCTCGTAGGTGCCAATGCGCATGCCATTCTCAGACCACCACAGGCAAGGTTGCAGGTTCTGCGAACGCACATGCAGTTCACCGGGGTGAGTAGAGTGCGCCCATGCAAAACAGACAGCCCAACTTCAGTTGCTGCACAGATCGGCGTCCTTGGCACTCGACCTACCTTGGCGCATGATATCAGCAGATCGCCCTCGCGGTTGTACCTGCCCTCGCAGCGACGCATGAGCGGAGCGTGTCAGTGCACCCCCTTCGCTGGCTGCACGGTGGCGGCTCCACCCTGTGCTGGGCGCATGCAAGGTGCACTCACTTGACTTGCGTCAGGGGACGCTCATGGCCCTTCAGCAGGTAGGGCCTCATGGCGCTCGCTTCCCTCTGCTGCTAGATGAACTGTGAAAAGAGCTGACAGTCTGTTTTGGGCGCAATTTGAGTAGCGTGGTGGCAAGTAGGTAAATCCCCTCACGCACGCGCAACAGCTTGCATGCGCAGCACAGCGTACACTTCGTCGGTGTGGGAAGTGTGGGGTCCCAAAATACGTGCGTGCCAGCCAGTGTGCCGTGTGCATCGCCACTAAGAGCGATGCCGGCCATGGAGCTGCCTGCAGAGGAGCTGAAGCTCAATCGACAACTGCAGAATGCTGCTTTCCAGAGCTGGCGCCTGAAGCATGGCAGCGTGCGCTCCCGATCCGACATCGACCTGCCTTTTCCCGTGGCTACCGTGAAGAGTGATGCCGTAGACTACCTGCACACCAGGGCCCGGGTGCTGCACAATCACCTGCTGGAGTCCAGAGGCCGCCTCTTCTGCTTCTTGGGCCAGCAGCAGGGCTCGCTCAAGGTTGTGGAAGCATGCTCTAGCCTGGCAGGCGAGCAAGCTGGCTGCACACTCCGCCTGCTGGCAGGTGAGGGTGTTGTTTGCACTCAGCTTCTGCATCAGTGGCCTGGCAGCGCGTCCACCGTGACACGAACTTCCCATGTTGCACCCTCCTCTCTGCGCGCCTACTGGCAACTTCAACTGCAGAGCTAGACAGTGCATCTTGCATGGAGGTACAGGCGTGCGTTGAGGCCAAGGTGGACCCCTCCCTGGCGGTTGTCGACACGTCAGCGCTGTCCACACCCTCGCATTCCCCAGCAATGGCGGCAGCGGTAGCTGATGCAGCAGCAGCATCTAAAGCAGCATCGGCGGTGCCTAAAGCCCCCAGCCTGCTGCAAGGCTCGATCCTCGTTACCAGCGGCAGCGGCGAGGTCAGACTTCTGCACCCTAACCCCGCGGCAGGTGCCGAGAAGGTACCATCACAGCAAATGCTGTGGTCTTCTGCCGTCAGCCCCATGCGCCCCCTGCCCCCCATGGTTGGCCAGCGCTCGCTGGTTATCGAAGCTGCGTATGCCATTGCACCAGGTAAACCAATTTGGAATGTGTTGAACGGTAGCGGTGTTCAGGTTTGAATGGTGCAGAAGTACTCATTGCAAGGAAGAGGGAGCAGAGGGCATCCGCCAGCGTTGTCTTGCAGTTGGTGCCGTGGCAGCATGTCGCACACTGGGCTGTCGCTTCCATTTCAAGTGGCCTTGACAGTGCTCATCTCCTTATGGCGTGGCTGACTTGGCTTTGCATTTGCCCGTCCCCCTTGGCAATAACCCTCTCCCTCCTGTGTGCACTGTTGCGTGCCACAGACACCCTGCGATTCGTGGCTTGGGCGGTCAAATCGCCGGTTGAGCGCTCGCCAGCGTCCGGCTCGCAGCGTCCCCAACACGCGCCCCACACCTCCTGCGAGACGTTCGTCATCACCCTCAAGCTCCAGCAGCCGTCCTCCTCCTCCACCTCCGCCGCTGGCGCCGGCGCCACAGTTGTCCCTGCATTGCAAGGCACCAGCCCAGCCCAGCCTGGAGGGGCAGTTTCTGGTCAGCTGCAGCTGGCGGTTACAGACGTGAGGCTGCTGCGCGTCAGTGCCCTGCCGCCACACCTGGTGATGGCGAACCCAATGCAGGACATGCTGCTGCTGGGACTTGACCCCGAGGGGGCGGCGGGGGCGGCGGGGCAGCAGCAGGAGGACGTGATGCACATTGACTGCACCAAGACAGGTGCGGCAGCAGCAGCAGGAAGTGATGCAGGTCGATTGCACAAGGTCTGGCGGTAGTGGCTTCTACAAGCCGCTAAGCGCCACAAGGGGTGCATGCATGGGGCAGCTGCAGCAGCAGGCCATGATTCGCACTGGCTGCAAGCAAGGCGGGGCAGCAGCGTTGATTCAGTGGCCGCAAGGAGCAGCTCGCCTGCAGTAGGCGAGATGCGACTAGCGCTGATCGCAGCAAACGTGCCAGGGCACATGCCTTCTTCCACAGCTCATCGCCCTCACCTTACCGACAGTCTGCCTCGCTGGCCAAACATGTACCCGCAGCCCACCTTGCCCGGTGCACAGCTGTTGCAGCTTTAAGCTCGGCCATCCTGGAGGTAATGACATTGATTGCTGCACCCGCTGTCACAATTGCGGCACGGTGCAACCCCAAGGTGCCTGCTCCCTTGAACCTTTGCCCCTTGCTGCCTTATTCCTAGTCCCTGGTCCCTTGGTTCGTGGCCTGTTTATCCCTGTTCCATTGCTCCTTGCTCCCTTGCTCCCTGCTCCCTTGCTGCCTAATTCCCTGATCCTGCTCCCTTCATCGGGAGTGATCCTGCTCCCGCCCTTGATCCCTGCTCCCTTGATCCCTGCTCCCTTGATGCCTGCCTGCAGCCAACGCGCCCGCAAGCTCTGCGATGGAGGAAGACGATGACATGGACCCTCGCACGCTGGCGGAGGCCGCGGCCCGTCTCGCCAAGTACACAACCGACGACCCTGACGACGTCCCGCTGCACCAGCAATGGACGGACATATACAAGGAGAGCGGGCCGGACGGGGTGGGCGCGATGGGCGGGGAGCCATCGCTGGACTTTGTTGCACTGTCTGCTGGCTCGTCGGCAGCGGTAGCAGCGACAGCGGCAGGTGCGATGGCGGCCGCCGCGTCTGCAGCGCTGCCCCCTGCCGACTGGCACCTGTCATGCGGCGCGAACCGCGTGCTGAGCTGCGAGGGCGCAGATGCGGGCCTGCTGGGGCTCAGCGACGACGTCGACTGCGCGGTGGTGTCTGTGTCGTGGCCGCATGCGCAGCGGCAGCCGCGCGTCGTGCACGAGGCGTACGTGCCCGCACTCGCGTATGTGGCAGCCGGCAAGGTGCACAAGAAGCACCTGCTGCTAGGTGAGAGGAATGAGGGTCGCTTCTGCTGAGGGCTTGTTGGGTTGTGAGCTAAGTGTGTTTGGGGTTGAGACTGGGCTGAGTGAAGTGGGCCAGGATAACTCACATCTGCTGGCCCCCCTCACATTGCTCGTCCTGCCCTATTGTCTCAACTCCCTTGCACAGGATGGCGCTTCTGCTGCCACTGCCATACTCCTGCCCTGTCTAAATCCCCACTCACCTGTGCACACATGCCAGCCTCAAGTGCACGCCGCATGCCAGCCTCTACATGCACACCACATGCCAACCTACATCTGCACACCCCATGCCAACCCCTGCGTTGCGAACTCCGCAGGCCGGCTGCACAGCGGTATTGCCGCTGTGCTGGTGGAGGGCCAGCGCATGTACTACGTGTACCGCCGCACCGCCCAGCGCGAGGAGTCGGGGCTGCAGGACATCGTCGAGATGCAGCTGTGCGAGGGGGAGAGCGTCTTGGGCGCGCGGCTTGTGGAGCTGGCTCCCCAGCAGGCAGGTGGTGCAAGCACTGGGTCAGACGCCGCGTATACGGGCGCCGCTGCGGCGGCTGATGCGGCGGCGGCAGGCAGGGCTGTCAAGAGCCCGGGCGTGGCGCTGCTGCTGCTCACGCAGAACCGCCTGCTGTTGCACCATCTGACCGTTGAATGAGGACTGTCCTGTATAGAGGGATTGAAAGCAGTGGTATGGAGCAGTCTGCCGTGTGTCAACAGTTGTCAAGGTACCCCCACCCCTAGGACATGGCCACTGGCGTGGCTGCACACCAGCTTGACCTGGTTGCTGTTGTTTGCGCGCAGTTGACTCGGCACTGCTTAAGCCGCATGCTTGGCCTGCAACTTGAAACTGTTCAAACTTCCTGTTTGTTGCTTTTGACTTTGATTGCAAGTTGGGCAGTTGGCTTCAACACATGCGGTGCAGAGTGCTGTGAGGCTTGAGTTACAGCCGGGAGCAAACATCTGTGCGATGCAATTACTCACACAGCCAATTAGCGCCTTAACTTTCAACCACGCTCTATGAACAGCCATGCATGTCATCCTGTAAGCCTGCAAGGTGCAGATAGCACCTTGCTGCACCAGTCTAGACCAATTTACACATGCCAGTGTGGCCACAATTGTGGTGCAAACCCGGAGGATGCGTGCGTGGTGCCGCAAGGTGTCCAGAGGACAAGACGCTGGCAGGCCACTCAACAAACCCTCTCCAGGTGAAAACCCAACCTGGCCATCAAACCCGCCAGCAAATCGCCTGCAACAGGGAAGGCAGTTGCGCTCATCCTATGAAATCAGGATCCTAGTCGTTCATTCATACTCATCCTCATCATCATCATCCTCCAGCTCTATGTCCTCCTCCTCTGTAGCCTCCTGGCCCCTGGCCTGTGCCTTGACGCGCGGCTTGAAGCGCTCCACCTTGCACAGCGACGGCGAGTAGATGACAAACACGTACTGGCAGAAGTCGGGCTCGCGGACGAGCATGTGGATGCTGGAATCGAAGGAGCAGGCGATGCGGACCTCGGACTTGCGCACGGCGCGCCGCCCACCACCCAAGACGCACGCATCGCCTGGATAGGGAGGTGACGATGGCAAAAGGCATGGGATACGACATTCAGCTCGACTGACCATGACAGTAGCACAACAAGACGCATGAAACTAATCTCAATTGCCAGCGCGGCAAGCCACAGCCTGGCATGCAGCGGTGTTGATGGCGCACAGCGTATGGGTGTGCAACGGCAGGGCAGAGAGGCAGGGGTGCGCATAAGGTGCCGGCGGCATGATGACCAGACAGGCTGTGGCACAGGAAAACCGTCATCGTGCACCTATCCCTAACCACCTGCTGCTCCAACTCACCTCCCGAGTACACCTGCTTCACGTAGGGCCAGTCCTTGCGCATCAGAGTCGGGCGCATGCTAGGCAGCAGGTCCTTCTCCTCTAGCACGCTGGTGGTGCCGGTGGTGGCGCTCAGGATGTCCACACTTTCGCGCTTGAAGGACCCCAGGTGGTAATCCTCTGCAGGCGGGGGTGCATGCATGGGAGTGGGGGTGAGGTGCGGCATGTGCACGCCGCAACACAGCACAGCTGCCTCTGATTGCCACGCATTGGCCTCTGATGATGCAAGGCTACAGGCTGTGCAGCTTCCGCAGGCGCACCTGTGAGCGCGCCGGTGTCGGTGACGTGGTAGTGCCGCGTGTGGTTCTTGTACACGTACCTGCAGCGGGCCGCGGGAAAGGAGAAGAAGGAACGGAGGCGGGGTGTGGGCGGTCCTAGAAAGAGTATTGACAAACAATGCATCGCTTTTCATGTATGTTGTGATTCACCAAGTGCCTTGTTCGGAGATGAACCCCCCGTCCCAGCCTTGCCGCATACAACTGCTAAACGCTGCTTGAGGCCCTGCGCCCTGTGCTTATATACCTCGCCAATAAACTACAGGCTGTGTCCCTCTGGCAACCGCCCAATCCCAATGCACTGCCACTCACTCGTAAATGAAGAAGTCTCCCGCCACTGACAACACCTTGCCCTTGAGCTCTGCTGACAGCTCCTTGTCCACCTGCGAATCAAAAGGCAGGCGTTCGGTAGCAGCAGGGTCGACGTACTGCCTGTAGAGCTGTAGGCGCTTGCGTGGTCAGGGAAGTTCCCCAAGGGGGGAGTAGGCAGATGGGCAGGTGAAGGGGAAGGAGAAAGAGCAAGCAGGGTAAGGAGAGGAGGGGCAGGACTAGAAGGATGGCCACCAGGGCAAGAGGGAAAGGGGAATGGCGGGGAAAACTCCTCTATGGCGCCCAGAAACAACTCTGCATCGCGCCCTTCTATCCCCCCCTCCCCGACCGCTCACCTCTGCAGCCACAGAGCCGGGCTCAGCAGGGGCATGCCCAGACAAGGCCCTTCCTAAAAACTTCAATATCCCCGATCCGAACCCACTTACCTCTGCAGCTGCAGGCCCAGGCAAAACAGGGGCATGCCTAGACAAGGTCTTTTCTAACACCTTCATTACCCCCGATCCGATCCCACTCACCTCTGCAGCCACAGAGCCGGTCTCAGCGGGTGCATGACCAGACAAGGTCTTTTCTAAGGCTTTCAGCTCCTTGGCTGACAGCTTGTCAACGTTTGCGCGGCCGAAATGGGGCTTCTCCAGGTTCCAGCCTACAGGCAATCGGCGGTGGTGGGAACAGGTGCTCTGTTGTTGACAGCAATGACTTGGAAGAGTCAAACCACCCACTTGCAACAATTTTGGTAGGGGTGTCAAGGCAATGCTGGAATGCAAGGCAGAGGCAGACATGTTGCTGAGGGGGAAGGCGGGCAAGAGCCTAGGTCGCAAGGTGGAAGCACACAGGTTCGGAGCTCACAGACCTTCTAAGCGCATCACCTGCGCTGATTATCAAATCCCTCTGCCCAGCCTCCCCCACGCTGCTGGCAGCCTCCCCCACGCTGCTGGCAGCCTCCCCCACGCTGCTGGCAGCCTCCCCCACGCTGCTGGCAGCCTCCCCCACGCTGCTGGCAGCATCCCCCATGTTGCTGGCAGCCTCCGCCCCGTTGCTGGCAGCCTGCCCCACGCTGCTGGCAGCGTCCGCCATCTTGCTGGCAGCCTCCGCCCCGTTGCTGGCAGCCTTACCGGCATTGATTGCAGCCTCAGCCACATCACTGGCGGCCCCACCTGTGTTGCTGGCAACAAGGCCCATCGCGTTGGCCACGAAGCCTTGTCCCGCCGCGGTACCCGCCACGCCCGTGAGACACGCCTTGGAGGCGCCACATGCACTGTTGCACAGCGCCTGCTGCAGCGGCAGGGCGATGCGCTCCACCTGCAACGCCAGGCCTGGGATGGCGGCCTTCAGCTCTGTGGGAGCGTGGAGGGAAGGCAGGGCAGATGCAGAAGAGTGGGGCGAGGCAGGGAGGTGAGGGGCTGCAAGGATATGTTCAGCCGAGCCTGGGGTGCCAGCCTGGCTTTCGCCAGCGCAGACATGAGGCAGAAGGTAGGAGGGCAGACTGTTGTAGCCCTTGTTTGACAAGGGAGAGGAGGCAGTGTGAAAATGGAGCAGTGCATTGGCACAGGATAGAAGGAAACTGTGTTGCGCAGGGGGCTTGCAGCCTGCAACACGGCATCGTGGGGGGAGGCGCAAGTGGTGGTATAGCATGCCAGAGGTTATGCGCCTCGCACACAATGTTTTGGCCAGAGGGTCATGCGCCGCTGCGTGCAGGCAGACACCTGGAACCATGCCCCACGCCAGCGTCAACTTCACCCCACACAAGCGTGGCATCCACTCCACACAAACGTAGCATTCACCCCACACAAATCTTGCGCTCACCCCACCAGCATGACATCCACACCGCACAGCCCCAGAACTGCGCCTGCCGAACAGCAGGGCAGTGCACATGCAGATCGCCGCCTGCAGGGGCGTGCCGTCTCCCCCCTTGCATGCCGAGCCGCCATCCCACACCTGAGTTGTCAATGAGGTCTGCAGGGCTGCGCTCGCCCTTCTTGCGCGGCGTGCACACGCCACACGACTTCTTGCAGTGGCCCTTGTGCACGGGGCTGCCGACCATGTAGTTAGGGTTTGCCTCGCACTCGCCCTTGTCAGCCCACGTGAGGCACATGGGGTGCAGGTCCATGCACTCGGGGTCGAGCGCGTCCTCGTCCAAGTCCTCGTACTCCTCGTCGTCGCCGTCCGCGTCGGACAGCGGAGTCGCCGAGGGCTGCGGCGCCGACGCCGTGGCGCCCGGGGACGGCCACACGCGCCGCAGCACCTCCTTCACCAGGCTGGAAGCTTGCAGCGAGCGGGTCCACATCTTGGGCCACGGCGTGCCAGCGGGGTCACTGGGCGCAAAGGGCTTCTCGTCGCCGCCGCCGCCGTCGCCGACCCCGGTGCCATCCACCGTCAGCTTGCCGGCCTCGCCGCCCGCCGACCCGGCGGCGCCGCGCGACGGGATCTCGATGTCTTCTCCCAACAGGTCGTGTGGCTTGAGCACGTCCTCCAGCTGCGCCACAAACAGCGCCAGCGTGTCGGCCACGGTCTTGACCAGGTCATCGCCGGAGTCCAGGATGAGCTTCTGTGGGGGGCAGGAAAGAAGGCCGCAGCAGGGCGGGGGTGGGGTGGGGTGCCTGACTGTGATGCAGGTGAAGGACACACCTCGCCTGTCTGCCCTTAGTAGCCGAGCCCTCAGCAGCCAGGCGCAAGCAGCCCAGCAAAAGCAGCCATGCACAACCAGCCGAGCAAAGCGGGCTTGATGGGTGCGCACCAATTCCCTGAGCAGCATGACAGTCGCCAGCGGTGGGAAGCAATGCAGCACAGGACAGCCGCAGCGGTGTAAGGCCCTCAGCCCCCGGCCCCTTAGCTTTTCCTTTCCACATCAACGCCGACGTCTCGCCCCACTTTGCAGGCCAGGCG
>JAWZTI010000272.1:0-37109 GCA_039880955.1 Chlamydomonas urium | reverse complement strand
ATGGAGGCAGCTTTTCTATGCCCAACTTGAACAACTTGAGCCTTTTTGTTGGCCTAACAGTGTAGGGGGTCGTCATACTTATGTGGCGACCCCGGGCCGCTGACGAGCCTGTAACACCACACACGTTCCCTATCAACATAGGCGACATGTGGCAGGCCGCACTGGGCACCTGTGGATTGAGCGGGCAGCAGCTGAGCGAGGAGGCGTCCAGACGCCCGCAAAATGCTGTCTCACGCCTGCCTTCACCTGCAGCTCAAGCCCTACTGCCCCATCTGCTGGCATGGAGCGGTCCCCAGGGGTTCAGCTCCAGTTCCACTGCAGCAGAAGTCACAGACAAATTTGGCTGCATGGGCACAGTCCTGCTCACTGGTAAGTCCTCATTGCTCTGCGACGGCAGCTGTGTGTGCAGCTAGGTTGCGCCCGTTTCAACGCTGCTTGCGCCCAACTTGATTGCAGGTGCCACATCTTTGCTGGGTCGTGCGTTGTGTCGTGCATTGGTGAAGCAAGGTGCCCATCTGGTACTGGGGTGTCGGGATCCAACGGCAGCGCAGGCTCTGGTGCAAGAGCTGCACCAGACAGAGCCCAGCTGCAAGGCGCAAGTGCTGCACTGTGACCTGAGCTCGGTGAAGACAGCAGCGGAGTCGGCAGAGGCTTTCAAGGTATGCGTGAGCTAGCAAAGGCTTTCAAGGTGTGAGCATCACCTAAACGAAGTGGCTACTGAGGTTTATCAGTTCAGACCAAGGTACAACACTACCAAGGCTGCTTGGACTGCTATCATGACTGTTGCTGCCCCTTTTGCTGGTCTTTCCGTCGGCGCATGCAGGCGCTGGGCCTGCCTCTTAATGTCCTCATCTTGAGTGCTTCGACAACAGCGCCAGCGTTCACACTGTCTCAGGACGGGATTGAGCAGCAGTTCATGACCAACCATCTGGCGCAATGCGTGCTGGCGCAGGCGCTGCTACCACTGCTGCTGCAGACAGCAGCGCAGGAGAAGCAAAGGGACGAGGCCAGGGGCATGGACGATGTTGAGTTCAAGTGGGAGGAGGGCAGTGCAGGCGGGACAGCCGATGCCCACAAAGAAGGCAGCAGTGAGGCTTCTGCACGTCGCCCACCAGACTGCGCAGAACGTGTTGGCGGTGCTTGTGGCGAGGAGGCAAGCTGCAGCGGTCAGCAGGCACCTTTTGAGGACCTGCAAGCGCACCCTCTGGAACCTGAGATGCGCTGCACGAGGTCACACTACGGACGCATAGTGTTTGTCAGCTGCTCAGCACATTACCTGTCCTACAAGTGAGCTATGCAACCGCCTGTGACCCCAGCTGCTCTCATGCCCCTGCCAAAGGCTTTGCAGGTCACCCTTTGGCTTCAATGCTCAACAGCTGCTTTGGTCTGCTTGTTGCTCCTGCTGCCTCAGGTTCCTGCGTGGTGGCCGCACACCAGGTGTCTGGCGCTCGATGGTGGAGGGTAATGCAGCAGCACGCATGTTCATGCCAGTCCAAGGGTTTGCGCTCAGCAAACTCGCACAGGTGCGGACAACCTGCTGGCCCGACAGCCTGGGTACCAGACTGCTGCGTGCGCTGCGCATGGCGCATGGGCCCCGCTCAACCTTGGCATATAAACCTGCCCCTTCCTCTTGCCTATTCTCCGATTTGCAGCTGCTGTACATGCACCACCTTGCACACCTTCTGGATTGCAGCAGCGCCCATGTGGTGGTGCATGCTGTGCACCCGGGTCTCACGCAGGAGGGCCTCAACAGGTGAGCGATATGATATCCCCGATATCTCATGCGACAACAGCGCACTTGGAAGGTCAGTTTTCACTTGTTGCCTGTCACCTTTCCCGCGTCGTAAATGATTGTGTTTGCTGACCACACAGGTTTGGCGGATTTCAATCAGGATCGTGGCTGGGTTTTGCTCAGCAATATCTGACCAGCAGCCTTCGCACTGCAGGGATGCTGAAGTCTCCCGAGCAGGCAGCAGCATCCGTTGCATTTGCAGTCGCTGCACCGATCAGCCTCATGGCCATTGCCAGTCAAGAGGCGCAAAGCATCCCGCCTGGACTACAGCAGCAGGAGCAGAAGCATGTGCAGGAAGCGCAGCGGCTGTCACTGTCAGGACGGTACATTGAGGACTGTCGGCTGTCTCTGCCAAGCTCCGAGGCCCGCGATCAAGTTGCAGCTTCAGCAGTGTGGCAGGTATGTTTTCTTGTGAAGTGGGAATTCCTGACAGGACTGTTCATGCCGGATAGGGGACGGCGGTATGTCAAATACTGTAGACCCATGCAAGCAAAATGTGGATCCCATCCAGAGGTGCCTGCATTGTTGATTCACAGCAGCCCAGGATGACTTTGTCAACACGCCTGCTGCATCCGCACACTGCAGGTTACTCAGGACTTGATTGCTGAGCGGCTGCCTGGAGTAGAGCTGATAGATGCTGCGACAAAGGCTGCCTTGCGCATCTCCTAATGAGAAATGTGTGAAAATGAGAAAATATTCAGCTCTATAGCCTTATGATCTTCCACCCTTCTGTGCAAGTGCATCATGCATGAAGCGCTTTGGCCATTGCTCTATGGTCGCTCATCACATTGGTTCAGTTTGGGGTTACATGTGCCATCTTGGCACCTCATACTCTGTAACAACCTCAGTCCATTGATCGCATCACCAAATTCCGTCGCTCATCTGCCTAATTCTCTGAGCGACACCGCTTCATCATCGCCACACTTTATCTCACACCTATCCCAATCTACTTGTATCTTGCCGCCAGCTGCGCCTAGTGCTCTGCGCTTCAGCTCGCACATCACAAGCTCAAAGGCACGACCATGGGGGCGCCGCCACCTGCAACACCATCGCAGCACACATATCAGCATCTGCGCAAGGTCATGCAAGCTTGGGGTCAGGTGCACAACACACTCACCAGTGCAATCTCCATGCACAATCCAGTACCTTCTGCATCTTTGCCACTTTGCCTGACCTGCAATCGCACGTTATTGGGAGTAGGTGTGTTTGTCTGCAAGCAGAACATGGGAATGGAAGTGGTTGCCGCATTTTACGGAACTCCCCCTCGTTGCAGCTATGCTACTCACTTTATGAAGGAGTCCAGGATGTCTGGCGTCTTGTGCGCCATCCACATGGGAATACGGATGGCGTAGTCCTCCAAAGGCAGCTGTTCCTCCCACTCAACCTTGATGCCATCCTGCGCACAACAGCAGGGGTTGCACGACAGCTTCCATTAACTGGCGCTGCAAGCAAGGCACTGGCTGACACCATCACCCGCCAGTCATGTGACAACTTCTGCCCCAGATTGCGCACCTGGACGATGACGGGGATGCAGCCGCGTGTGACGGCTACCTTCATGCGGCCACCCCATGCCCAGCCAGCAGCAGCCACACAGAAGATGGATGACGACAAGTCCTTCCAGTAGCTTCCATGTGAGTGCTTGTGGCGCAGCTGGAACCCCTCAACACCGTGGAACATGCGGAACAGGGTCTGCCGCGCTCCAAAGCTGTAGTGCGCATCACTCCAGGGCAATGCCTCGTCGTCATCCTCATGTAGGTCTGTGCAAGCAACAGCCAGACATGCAAGGGAGGATTTCACCTTCACCACGAACGGTCAACACTTAACCCCCAGCAGGACGTGCGGTTTCAGGCACTTCGCCGTATGCTGAGCCAGGCAGGCGGCAGATTGCTCGACCCACTAGACAGTCCTAATGCATTGCCTGGCACCCACCGATCTTGCCGCTGTAATAGAGTTTGATTGTTTTATTCACGCTTGCGAGCTCGCTGTCCAAGTAAGGTGTTGGGTACGTATCCTGCAACATACCAAACGTGTCACGTGCCATATCAACGGTGATCAATTGGCTTGGAGGCGCCTTGATGCACACGACTATCAAAGCAAGAAGTGCTCAGCTGATGTGAGGTACCTCGTAAGGGCTGGGTGGCACGACAATGTCCTGGTGTGGTATGTGGCAGCCCCACTGCAGGTTCTGGTCATTGTGTCCCAACGCGGCATGCATCTCCGGGTCGCAACTTGCACCCCACTGCTCAAACAGATTGCAGGGCTCGTTTGAGAGCTTCTGCAGCATGCCGAAGTGATGAATGTATATGGCCTTGCGGCTGACAGGATGCGGGAACTGACAGCGGCCTGCGACGTCAGGGAGGACGAGGGGATATGGGCGGGTCTGGGGGCATGACATTCGCATGCAAGGTGCGACGGTGTGTTCGTATGCATGCTGCCAACAATTGTGCGGCGGGAGCTCTCTTCACATTGCTTACTTACCTGGATCTGCCGTAACGACAAAGATGTGGTCAGCCCCCTGCTTCCTATCCCACCATGGTCCCTGCTTCTTGAGCTCAGCCACCACCTCGTTCATGTCTTGCCATGGCCAATACATCCTGCATGGCGCTGGGGCGTGCGAGGGCGTCTGGACAAATGCGTGCAATTGCGAAAAGCCAAACGTCTGCCCAGCATGGCTGCGCCTGACCCTACCACGCATCCACGAAGAAGAAGTCTGCCTCGTTGGCATCTGTGGTGTGGTAAGAGGTATTCCTCAGCAGTGCAGGTAAAATGTAGTCCAACGAGTAGAAGCAGCCTGGTGCTTTAAGCTCATTGCCAAATTTAGTCCAGTTGTGGAACTTCTCAGGCAGTTCATACATGAAGATCTTGGGCCTAGCAGCAGTGCTGGAGCCCAGGACGGGCAGCAGCATGATTGCACACATGGCAACGAGCGTCGCATGCTGCAGCGCCTTCATGCTCCCTGGATTGAGGCAGATTGAGCTTAGGGTGGGTCAGGACACCAGGACACCAGCGCAAGTTTCTGTTTGGGAATTTGTGTGAAGGTGTGGCGCTTCTGTGCACTCTCCTCGCGTGCGATTCCCCAATTCTGCTCCTCCCGCGCTTGCAAAAATGCTGACGTCTTGCCGCGTGCCGAGCGCCAAGCCTTTCACCGCCAGCCGGCAAGGTGAGGCCTCATCCGCAAAGGCACACCCCGCCACAGCCACCACACAGCAACTGCGTTTGGACTGTGTAGGCAGCGTGAGGTTTGGCGGCGGTGGACGGTCCGCTGAGTTGCCTCGCACTGCCATAGGCACAGCGCCGCAAGATAGACCTGTGCACTCCCACCACTGGTGAAATGGTGCATGCAGCTCCTGACACACCGTTCATGGCTTTCGCTGCATGCAGTGGCCGTGCCTCAGCGCATTGCCGCTGCCAGGCCGGTGGTGCGCACCCATGCGGCTGAGGAGGACGCTGTTGCTGCCGAGCCCGAGCAGCGCCAGGGCCGTGGCCCCCGCGCTGGCAGGCAGACAGAGGAGAAGTTCAAGCATTACATGCCGCTGCCTCTGCCCAGCCATCTAGTGTACGTTCGCCCGACCGTGGCCGTCGTCACAGATGTCGCCTCCCGCAGCTCGGTGGGCATCAAGATGACCGCCGGCGGCAACGGGTTGGAGCGCTACGTCGTTGAGTACTTTGCTCGCTCAGTCAAGTAAAGCAGCAGCTCAGCCAGGCTGTGGGACTTGTATCATGCGCAGTCCTGCTGAGCATGCTGTGACACTTCAGCAGTGGAGTGCTGGTCGACAAGCGCGTCTGCCATGTTACTGCTCCATTTTGCGCTTCGGGGCAGTTCACAGGCAGCTGTTCAAAGAGCACCTTGTCTGCTGCAGATGAATTGCAGAGCTGCCTCGAGTTCAGTCGTAGTTTTGTTTATGCCATGGCCATGAGCATATGACATGGTTTCCTTAGGTGCTTGCTTTGCAAGTGTAATGTGCTGGTTGGCATGTTCTGCAGAACCGGTGATGGTGACATTCGCTCTGTCATGGGCCACATCATTACGTGGACGGAATACTTTGCTAACCTGTTCAAGGTGCCGGAGATGTGTGGTCAGCCTGACTTGGGAGTGCAGGCAAGGCTGTTCAAGCGTGCGGCAGCAGGGGAGCAGGCCTTGATAGCGGCAGGGGCGCTGTGCAGGGATATCTCGTAGGAAGAAGTCTGCGCGGATCTGAGAAGCATGGCGAGCGGCGCAAGTTAGCGTGAGTGGATGGTATGCCTGCTGAGTTCCTGAAATAGGTATGCTTGAGGGATGGAGGGGTTGGGGCAGGACATGAGGTGTTCGTGGCAGTGGTGGCTCTGCTGAACAGGGTGTTTGGGGAGGGGTACCCTGACAGGTGGAGGGTGGGGTAGGTGTGCCTGGTGGCTGAGAGGCCCACTGCTGTGGAAAATAATGATCACAGGGGTATTGTGGTAGGGACGGCTCTGGCAAGGCTGTACTCATTACTGTTGTTGGGGAGGTTGGACAAGTGGGCAGAGCGTTACCAAGTTAGAGCGGCGGGGCAGTTTGGCTTCCGGACGGAGAGGGGAACTGTCGATAGGAAGTTCATGCTACAGCATCTGGTTGTGTCCTGCGGGAGCAGATGAAGGCAGTGTGTGCGGTATTTGTGGATTTTCGCAAGGCGTTTGATAGTGTGGACAGGGATATGTTGTGGGAGTGTCTGGGGAATCTTGGGGCGAGGGGGAGAATGCTGCAGGCGATTCAGGATATGTACAGGGGGGCGAGGTTGCGGGTAAGGGCAGCGGGCAGCATGGGGCCAGAGTTCAGCTGAGACCGCGGTGTGAAGCAAGGCGATCCGCCGTCACCGTTGTTGTTTGGGCTGCTACTTGAGAGGATAGAGCAGGTGGGGGAAGGGGGCGTGCTGGTGGGGGTCAGGAGGGTGTCGATGCTCTTCTATGCTGATGATTTGGTGCTGCTTGGTGAGACACCAGCGGTGGTTCAGAGGGCACTGGACCTGCTGCAGCAGTGTTGCTTGTCTGAAAATGGAGGTGAACGTTGGGAAGACAGTCCGTATGGGTTCACTTAGTCTGGCAATGGTGGAGGGGAGGTGGGCTCAGCCCAGGGTGCCCAGCAGCGGCTCTGTTTGATGTGTGGTGCAGGGGTGATTGAGGATGAGATGCATTTCTTGCTCGAGTGCGAGCGATACGCGGAGATTCGGCAGCGGACTGCGGACTTGTTTGCATCTGATTTGGCTCTGCAGGATCAGGATGAGCAGCTGAACGGTCTTATGAACCCCTGGTCTGCGGGTCCCAGCCATGCTGTGTTCTTCTGACGCAGGCTTTGCAGATTTGTCAGTGAATGCTGGATGGTAAGGCAGAAGGTGTTGTCACCGCAGGCGGGCCAGGAACAGTAGTGCTTTTGCTGAGCTCTGGGGTCAGTTAGGGTGCGAGCCCTGTGCGGTGTCTTGGTTGTTGTGCCGAGCACCTAGCCACTTGGGGGCGGTGGCTGCCAGCCTGGCCACGCTGGCCAGGAAGCGGGTGGGCTCGCATCTGCGCTGGTTTCAGGGGGAGGTGGAGTACAACTAGCTGGCGTCTGTTCGTAGTGCTTGGCTTCGCCCTGTCCCAGCTTTGTGATTTGTGTGCCCCTAAGTGCCTCCGCTTCTGGGTTTCTGTGTGGTTTGTTTGTACAACCTCGTTCTTTGGGGCGCCTCCGCCACTTGTGGCAGGAAGGGGCTTGTGCTTATCCGCGGCACCCCGAAGCTTGGAGTTTCCTAATCCTGTCTCTGAACAGAGCAGGGGTCCCATACGCCCGTGTGGCGTCCCGCTGGACTGTAAAATTACTACTACGTCTCACCCAGGTTTGGCAGCCAGCAACTACGGCTTGTGCAGGCTGTTGGCGGCCATGGTGTCTCCTGACGGACTCTTGATGGTGACGTTGAGGAGCCGTGAAGGCACACCGCCATGAAGGCGCAGTGGACAGCGGTTTGAGCACACCGACATGAACGGCAGCCTGAATATAATACCATTAGCAGGATGGACAGGTGACATCAAGTGCGTCAGGCTGCACCTGCACCGATCTTTCTAACTGTCCTGACTGTCTGTGGACATGAGAACTCCGATGAGTCAATGGCAGTGGCTACAGAGCCTGCGTGCAGATGCAGCAGGTAGCGAAAGGCAATCTGTGATTGAGCGACAGGGTATGTCCAAGGCAAGGCAGACGCTTGGAGTGCATGCATGTGGGGGGGAAGGCACAATGTTTGCATTTTCAGGCTTTGCGGAAGCACAACCAGCCTATGTACAAGCCTTCTTGAAGTTGCTTATTTGGACGTGAAAGAGGCGGGCAGCCATGTCTTTCCTGCCCTTTGCAGATGCTCCTGGTGTTAAGTCACTGAGTTGAGCCAAGGCAACCACTGATGGAACACACGCTTTGCAAGACATGGCCAGCTCATTGTCAAGAGTTGCCGCCTGCCTACCAGCAAGCCATGTGAGCGCACATGCGCCCTCTTGTGTGCTCTGTAATGCGCTGCACTACCTGCCCCAGCCATCCATGGTTGTCACTGCCACAGCATGTGCACTGTGCCTTGTGGTCTAGGCTGAAAGCATCTGATGCCCGACCTTAGCATGTTCTGTAGGTGCCATGCCAGCGTTTCTGTGCGCATAAGTAAGCACCAGTGGGTTTAGTTGAAAAGCTGCAGTGCACGTCACCGTCAGGGTTGTTCCAGGGACTTCCAAAGGTCAAGTCTGCAGTGCAGACTCTGCACCATTGCCCCTCCCACAATCGCGCAGGCCCTATGCGTTCCAAGTTGGGACCTGCGCCTGATGGGATATCTCCAGCAACATGTGGCCCTGGCGAAGTGCACCCTGGCAGTGCAGGGCAGATGAGTGCAGCCTGAATTGGCTGAAGCTGAGTCAGTCCGGGTTCCTTGCTCAGCGACCTTGGGCATGTTAGCGATGCCCCATCGCCTCAGGCCCCTCGCGGAAAGGAACCAAAGTGGGCAGCTGGCAGCTGTTCTGCCGCGATGCAGGCCATGAAGCGCCGCTGAGCACGGTCGGCCATGGTGATGATCGCTTCTTCGGCTGTGCAGGACCATTGACTCAGCGCCGGCGGCCATAAGCAGTATCATTGCTGTGCACGCATGCAGGCGTCCTGGGTCCTGGTGGATAACTGGTTACAGGGGCATTGAGAAGGGCTGAGGAGTGTGGGCTTTGGGGTTAGGTCGTGCGTCCTTCCTGCGAAATTGGCCCCTGGCATTCCCAGTCGGGTTTTGATCACACCGTCACAGGCGAGGCCTTGCCGCTGCATCAGGGCTGTCCTGAATGTCCTGAGTGGCGCAACATGGACGACCGCAGAACACAGCACGCATCACTGTTGCTGCAGCCAAAAGTTGAGGCGCTGCTGAGCGGTGGAGGCGATGGCGCAGCGCGGCAGAGCCACCTTTCCGCGGCAAAGCCTTCCAGGACGCCACAGTGCCAGGTCGAGGGTTGCAGTGCATCGCTCACAGCGCTGCGCGACTACCACCTACGGTGAGGGATTGGCAGGGGCAAATAAGGGGATTTCGCTTGCGAAGAGGCGCAGCCACAGGTGGACGGAGCAGGACGGCCTTGCCGTCAACTGACCCCTACAAGGAACCTGTAGTCCCCTGGTCTGACACATGGCAGCCTCGACACGCTGTTTTGCCTGCTGCACAAGCACCACCCCTTGGAAGCCTACCATACTTAGCATGCTTTGCTGTAAAGGCGTGCAACGACTTGGATTTTCCTTTCCTGCAAGCAGTCATCGCATCGTGGCTCACTCTGGTACCATCAGATGCTCAGGGCAAAACACCTTTGCACTGCAAGATTTGTACTGTATAACCCTGCAACCTGTGCATCGCATCCCCCTGACCTCCCATGGTGTTTGTCCTGCCCCACATTAGAACCTCCTTCGCCACATGGCATCAGCCATTCACATGGCAAAACTGTTCGTTTTTCTCTGCATAGGTACAAGATATGTGCACATCATGCAACCGTGGAGCAGATGATGGGCCCCGACGGCCAACTGCAGCGCTTCTGCCAGCAATGCGGCCGTTTCCATCCCCTGAGCGCCTTTGATGGCAGCAAGCGCAGCTGTCGTGAACGCTTGGATCGGCATAATGCTCGGCGACGCAAGGGAGCTGTGCCAGCAGTGCAGGGCATGGTGCAGCGCACTGTGCTGAGTGACCAGCCGCTTTTCAAACTGCGGCAGATGTATCCAAACTTTCTCTCGCATAATCAGCTGCTTGTGGGTGGCGAGCAGCCCAGTACTTCAGCTGGTATGCCTGTAGGCAGCGGCCAGGCTCAGGCAATGTTCCGACAGCTGCACATTTCGCAGACACAGCTTCAACCAGACAGCGACTTTCTCTCGTCTACCTATCAACTGGGCAGCCCATCAGCCGCTTCTGCTGCCTCAGGGGGATCGGCGCTGGTTCCATCACGCCCAACGTCATTGAGTGAATGGCCACCGCAGCGTCATGACGACCTGGCCGCTTTGCAGGGGTTGCGGCATCAGATGAGCGCCGTGGACATGGAGTACAAGCCTGACCTTGCGGCAATGGCCAGCGTGGCGAGTATGTGCACCGCGTCTTCTGACTTCGATAACTGCCGAGCACTGCTGACTGGCGGTGGCGTGGATGCCACCCTGCAGGAGCTGCAACATCGCCCTATGTCATGGCCAGTGCAAACCATCCGTGTCAAGCCTGAAGGCGGCAGCTTTGATAGCATGCGAGGCTTGCCTACAACTCAGGCGCTCGTCATGCCGCCTGCTGAGCGGCTTTCGTACGACACCTTGCGGTGGAACAACCCTGCTGCTCAGGACTATGAGGTCACGCTGTGCAGGCGGCAGCCCCTTGCCAGTGGGGGCATCGCCGTGGGCCAGTTCTCCTCGGCAAGCTTCTTACGAACCACTGATCCCATCACCAGGCACCCGGAGGTGGGCACCAGCTATGAGGGCATACGTGTTCTTGGTGAAAACCGAACTCTGCAGTCACTGTGGGACGATCTGCATGCAGCTGGCAGCTCAATACCTAACATCCAGCAGCAGGCTGCTACCGCTGCCGCTGCCAGCCCCTCTGGAGCGTCCTTGCACCCCGCGACACGGATGAGAACCAGCCCCTCCATCCCCACGATGACCGAGCTGGAAAACTTCTACGATGCGATGGATTGCTCGCTTGGCAACCTTTGAAACATACATCCGATGTGCACTGCATGCCCTGCACACACTTGTTTCCTTGGTATGCGAACCGCCGCATGGCTGAAACCGTTTGTAGCACCCCGTTGCAGCACCTACAGTGTCAGAGCCACTTGGAGATAGCTTGCAGGTGCTGATTCTTGATTGTCACCCCCTGCATGCCTGCCGCACACACATCACCCCTCCACACTATCCTGCGCACTGCACTATAAGTAGCTTATTAGCGGATCACTATTACCTTCAATCGCACACTGCATTGCTCATGACACGTAATAGTTCATCTGGTGCATTCAAGACGGTGACAGAGAACCCCTTGCAGACCTGATGCACCAACAGGAGAATGCACACTGCGTGTGGCACTTGTCACACCTTGAAGGAAAGTGTAACATTGATGGTGAAACCCTGTGTTGTCTTTCAGGGTTTTGAGGCTCATTTTCCTCATCTCAAGGTGCTTTGTGTTGGTGATGGCTGCGCCCACCGCTTCCGTCTCCGTGGCTGTGGTGTGAGCGGTACTTCAGGTTTTACAGTGCCCTCAGCTCACAGCACGTGTCGTACATTGATGATATCAGCTCGGTTCCCCCTGTGCACAGGCCTCAGGGCTGATGTTCTGAGGTGAAAACCTGTAAGAGAGGGGGGACGTTTTCCTGTCATCTTGCATAGTTTAAGAATTGGAGTTCCGTGCAAGCGAGGCAGGGGCGAAATTGCAGGTGCCTGCTCGCAGCAAGCAGCGAACTGTGCGCACAAAATGTTAAATGGTGTGTCCATGGCAGCTACCACCGGTAAACCAGTCCAGGTCGACCCGGGACATGTAAATGCAGCCACAGGCCCGTTTCCAGTAAACATCTCTTGTCTCCACGCGAACCCACAAAATTGCCCCACGGACGCAGTAGAGTCGCATGTAGCTGTTGGAGGCCATGGCTTGCGGTGCCGTCAGCTGCTTGCCCTGGCTGAGGCGCGACCGCTTTGAGGATGCTGTTGCAGAGGGACGCACGGCACAAGTGGTGGCCTTGTTGGAGCACGGAACCAGCCGGCTACTTGCTCCGCAGTCCGGAAGGTTTAGGCACTCACCATGGCACGTAGCGTGCCATCGCGGCCACCTGGAGGTTCTTCAGGCGCTTGTGGATGCTGTGCTGAAGGGTTCCCGGTCTTCACTCTTATTCACAGCGTCAATGCACCGCAAGCTGTTTGGGGTTGGAACCGCTGGTCAGGTCACGTCTGAGCTGATACTTAAGGGCTGCCTCATGCTCAGCATCCGCGGCGGCTTCTCTCCACTCATGCTGGCAGCGCGTGCTGGGCACGTGGATATTGTTGCGTATTTGCTGTCCCTTGGTGAGCATCGTCGAAGCAGCCAGTGTGGCACAAGATTGGCTTTGTCCATGTCGCGTGCACTCTGACGCTCAGCAAGCAACTCGTGCATGGCACTGCAGGGGCAGACATCTGGCAGGCGGACCACAACGGTTGGACTGCCATGCACCATGCAGCCAGGCACAACAAGTTCATGGTGGTGCAGGAGCTGCTGAGCTTTCCATCTCCGCCACCAAGCCACCTGGCAGCTCGGCTGGTTAAACCCACGACAAAGTAAGAATCAAGGAATGTGGCAGGGTCACAGCTCTTGTGGGTGGCCATCTGTGCCCATGCTACAAAGCAGCATCACATGGGTTGCCTTTTTCATGCCTGGGCTGCCTCTCACGTGCAGGTTGATCAATTGCCCTGACGCTGCGGGTTGGACAGCTTTGCATTACGCAGTATGCGCGGTGCACGAGGAAACAACGGCCACGCTGCTGTCCTGTGGCGCAAACATTATTGCACGCACGCTCAAGCAGCATGCCACGTTCGTGCAGTACCCCCCGGGCTCGACTGCGCTGCACATAGCTGCAGCTCAGGGCAACCTGACAATGATCATCCAGATCCTTCGTGCACATGTGAGGGTTTGTTGCAAGTATGGCAAGGGCATGGGCGACTGGCAGTTTTCAAAATGCAGAACTTTGTAGCTTGCCGCGCTGCACACTGCCTTTGTCTTTGCAAAGCCTAGACGACAGCATCGCACTGGTAACAGCGGTGCTGCTTGGCAAACACTCACGCCTTGGCTGCAGTTTGAGGGGCTGGCGTCCCTACTGCCCAACCATCTGGATACGATGGAGCGGAGGCGCCGGCAACGTACGCACCCCGACCCGCGCCTCGTCATCTCCCGCACCGGCCAGCTGCCGTACCACCTTGCGCGCCCATTGCAGCGCTCAGACATCCTGGAGTTCTTGGACCCATCTATCCCGCTGCAGTTCTTGCTATCAGCTACGGATGAAGGCACACTGGGGCAGCTTGGCGTGTCAGGTGCAGCTGCAAGCTTGGAAGTTGATGCAGCACGAGCTAGGGGTGCAGCAGGCAGAGACATGGCGGTGGTGGGCGTCCCGCGTTTGTCGCTTCTCGCCGCCAGAGCGCTGCACAGTCACCTGGTGAGCGACCTAGTGCGGGTGGAGAAGGAGCAGGCAGCACGGGCGGAGGCGGAGGCAGCGAGGCAGGCACAGGAGCGCCAAGCACGGCTGCAGGCAGCGGAAGCAGCGGCGAAGCAGCAGGGTGTGTGGCTGGTGAAGCGCGCTGCTCGCCGCAGCTTGCAGCTCCTGGAAGAAGAGGAGGCACGGGCGAGCGGTGGCAGTGCAACTCCGTCACGCAGAGCACCCCGGAAGTGAGTTGACGCCATCCAAATTGACGCATCAGAACTCCCATCCTGACAAACCATAGCCACAAACACGCATGTGTAGCTGGAAATGCATTGCCTGGTTGCCTCACACTGAACACGCTGATCTGGTACTCTTTGCTCATTGCAGGCCAGCTGCACCAAACACGCCACAGCGTCTACTAGAAGCAGTGCGCTCCAGCATCAGCATCCTCACGCCCCAGCGCAACTCCGTCTCTGCAGCGCAAGGTCAGCAGCGCACATTGGCGCTGGAGATGCCTGGCTGCTTGGAGTCCAACCCGGTCGCTCGCGTGGCACCTGTTCGACGAGCCGGGTCAGTGGACATGTCCGTGTTACCGCCAGGCTACTCCATGCTGCAGATCAGTACTCGACCTTCACAGCAGCAGCAGCAGCCGACGTCGTCGTCCTTGCGGCCTACTCGCATGAAGCCCGCAGCACAGGAGGTTGCAGGATATGGTGCAATGCCATCCATGTTGACATCCCCCTTCCAGCAGGAGCAGCAGCAGGGAGCTGTTGGCACGCATGGACAGCCTTCCTCCCGCCTGCTGCTGACTGCCGCCCATGGCGACGCAGACAACCTGGTGGGACACTGCAGCATGCCTGCAGAGGAGCGCCTTCCCCCAGCACCTGCACCCAGCCGCTGGGTATCAGGCGCAGAGCACCTGTCAAGGCCTGTGTCGGCCACCCCTACAGCTGGGCTTCAGCGTTGCTGCAATGCTTCTGTGCTTGCGCACGATCAGCTCATTTCGTCGTTGGCCAGCATCGAAGTACGCCAGGGTCCGCCTGACCATGGAGATCAGTCGCCTGACACAACAACGACAGTGTATGCGGGCTCGCCATTAAGGCACAACTCAGCGGCTGTGACACCCTTGCACCAGCAAGAGCCGCCAGCTTCACCTGCACTGCAGCAGGTACCAGGGGCCGCCAGTTCGTTCACGGCCGGTCAAGCTGCTGAGCAGCCTTGCGCTCTGCCATTAGTGGTTGACGCCAGTCCTTCCAAGCAGCCCCGTACTGCCAAAATCGGCAATAGAAATGCATCACGTCTGGGCAGCTTGCGCAGCCAGCAAACAGGGGGGAATGCAGCCGGAGCGTCGGTGTCGAGCGTTGATGCTGGTGCTTCCCAAGGTGGCGAGGGTGCTGCTGGTATGTGTGCAATCGATCAGCCTGACACAGGCCCGCAACTGGAGGCCGAGGAGGAGCAGGGACGCTCAGCTACGCAGACTTTGCTTCAGTCACTGACCCGGCCATTTCGCAAGACATCACGGGTGCGTGCGGGCGCTGCAGCCTTAAACTGCTTGCCCATGCGCTTGAAAGCTACTGCTGCACCAAACCTGTTCCTCATTGTCTGCGCTGACCTGTTGTTTGCTGTTCAATGTGCTCTTGCAGGTACTCCCTGTCATGGACCATGGCAGCAGCGCTTCTCAGCAAGTGTTGACTGGGTCTTCGGCCCAGCCGCTCCCTTTGCGCCCCTCACCTGAACACTGCGACAGCATCTCATCTGAGACTGCCGATGACGCCCTGAACCATGTGGCGGAGAAGGGCGTGGGATGCTCATTGGACATGGAGCAGCCACGATCATCCGAGGAGGACGTGTGTCCTGTGTGCCTGGATGATGTGCCAGATGTACGTCTACTAACCTGCAGGCATGCATTATGCCTGGCTTGCGCCAAGGATCTCACCAAGCGGCACTGCTTGACGCCCGCACTGTGCCCCTACTGCCGGAGCATCATTGGCGGGTTCTGCTTGGGGTTGTAGCCTTGCTCAACTTGCATTCGAGCACTAACCTCAATCTTGTTGCTCAATTCAAACTGCATCCATATGTACATAATTCTTTTGGTGCGTTCATTCGTTCGCTTGCTATGTCTGAAGGATGAGTTGTATGTATAATGTGTGGACTGACAATGATTTCTGACCGAGACTTGAACCACAGCTGGACCTCATCCGCGTGATCCAGCATTCGGCACCTTTCGTGGCTGTTAGATGAGGTGCAGCAGTGCTTGCACGGACAGTAAGACTACAGCAGCAAGTTCTTCTCCTCTTATCATCCTCGACAACGCAGCAGCATAGCAGTAATATAACATGTCAAACAGCCTGTTGTATGTTGCGACGCGCATGCTGCAGCGTCCAGGGCCAACACCATGCCCCATTAAGAAACGACCTCGGGGCCTGCGTCACTCACGTTAGTTGAGTTGCGGTGAGCTGCTGACGCCATGTGTTTGCACACTTTCAATTTTGAAGTCAGCCCCCCACACATTTGCGGACAATCCTTGCGATGCATCCTTGCGCAGCGGCTGCAGGGTCGCCTCTGAAATGGATGCACGAATAGATGGCGTTCAAATATTGGTACGCGCAAGTAGTAGCGCATGCAACGCGCTCCGACTGTCGCCCGACTGAGCTGCTACGTGCTGCGCGTGAATTGCAGGCCGCTTACAAGAGGGTCCTCGCGAAAGGATGCTTCCCAGTGGACTTGCAGTCCCAGGTGGTGCCTTTCAACTCCTGGCAGGGTGAGGCATGTGTGAGGCACCATGCATCCACGGTGATGCATGATGCATGCAGAGGCCGAGTTCTGTACCCGATGCATTGGTGTTTGCAGGTTGGGACAGCGTCGCGCAAGAGCTGGGCATCTTCACGCGAGGCCAGTCAGCACACTTGCTGTTTCAATTCATCTCCCTGACAGAGGAGATCAATGCCAACTTCGCAGCAGGCCAGGTGATCTCCGATGCAGACATGGTCAATCGCGCCCGCCTGATCAGGAAGCTGTCTGAGGCGCTGCAGGTGAGCATGGCACATGCATAGACGCAGGCCATCGGACAGGTGACTCCTTATGGGCCTCACTCTGACGTTACGCATGGCCTGGGTTGTATGACGGCTTGCAGGAGTCGCAGCAGCAGCATATGGGTTTTGACTTCAATGGCTTTGACCTTGGTGGCTCTGGGCAGTCGTCTCGGCCGCCCAGGCACGAAGCAGATGGCCGAAGAAAGCGTGGTGCAGCAGAGACGCATCCGGAGCCAGCCCACAAATCCAAACAGAAGCGGCAGGCACGACGGGCAGAGGAAGAGGAAGAGGACTTAACAGTTGTGACGCTTCCGGGCAAAGAGGCTTTGAATGCCCTGTCAGCTAGTCAGGTGCTGGGCTTTGTTCAGGAGCTGGAGGCGCTCGAGGACGAGGAGGTGCGCTGACACTGCCGCCAGCGGCGGGTTCAGGGGAGCAGCAGGGGAATAACGGATGTGCTGCACAAGCGTCAGGCACATATGCATAGCACAGATACAGTAGCAATGCTCACATCGATGGTCATGATGACAGCTGACTTGTGCTGTCCTGGTGCTGCATGGCACGCCTCAGGTACTTGTTGGAGACGTGCCCGAGGGCATGCATCTTCTGACCCCTGGCGATTCACGCAGCAACCAGTCGCTGATGCAGCGCCCATGGGTGAGCGCTTGTTGGTGCTTCTTGTGTCCGCAGCGTTCACAGAGCTGCTGGGTGTTGTGAAAGGTTACAGGGTTTGACGACTGGCAACGCTCACCACGGCGGTCATGTCAGAGAGCGCAACTGAACATCATAGACTTTAGGTTGAGCTGACATTGCAGTGCGTTGCTTGCCTCGGATTTGTGCATCGCAGACACACAAGTTCTGCCTGCAGGAGGATGATGTGGACGAGACTGGACAGCCCTGCACCCGCCAGGTGTGGCTGACGTACGACGAGCTGTTGAGGCGACCAGATGGCCAGGAGATGTTTGCAGCCTATCAGGTGCGTCGGTGGCACATTGCGCACTCAGGCATCCGCGAGTTTGCATGGAGTGGGTGCTACATGTGGTGGTGGCATGTGCCATCTTGCAAATGAGTGCTTCACAAGGCCCCTTGGTGACATGCACGCCTGTGACTGCCTTCTGTACATGTGCAGGCGAGTCTGCAGCCATCGCCTGTTGCTGATGGGAGGCACGAGCACGAGGCGCAGCAGCAGCAGCAGCAACAGCACGACCAGCAGCAGGCAGGTGCAGGCTGCACCCAGTCACTTGCACAGATCAGCGCCAGGAGCAGCTTGGAGCAACGGACACGGCAGTTGCAGCAGCAGTTTGCAGCAAGCGGCAAGCAGACAGGCACGGCCGTCCTCGCGCTGTCGCCCGCTGTGCCGCGCTCCACAGTCATGCAGAAGCTGCCCGCGCCCAGCTCCAACGCGTTGCATGGCAGCCCAGGCCTCAAGAAGCCGGCACAGGGGCCATCTGCAGCCAGGGGCCTGTGTGCAAAGGTGCAGCAATTCCTGGCAAAGGTGGACACGGCAGCACCGGCCCCCACCTCCCAGGGATTGGCTGCCAAGGTGAACACATCAGCAGCAGCTTTGCGGCCTCACCCTTCAGGCACTTCAGGCAGTGCGGTGGCTTCTCAGCATCGGAGAACAGCAGCCGGCGTTGCAGCTGCAGGTGCTGCTGGTTTTGTTGCCAGCAGGGCATCCAGGGAAGGCAAGAAGGAAGCCACGGGGGGCGATGCAGCCGAAAGCGGCTTGGGAGAGGAAGGCGGCGGGAGCATGTTGCAGCTGCAGAGGCTGTCGACACGTGCCCTGCACAATCTGCAGGCCACAGCTGCCAGCATGGGCCCAGAGCCCGCGCAGCTGGCACCTCAGCCGTTGGTGGGGCAGGAGCGGAAGCGTGGCACTGTTCATGCGGCAGCTGCATCGCAGGCGCCAGTGCAGGCCCAGCTGCACGCACAGGTGGAGGTGGGAATGGAGGTGGAACATGAGGGAGGGGTGGCGCAGAAGCATGCGGCAGCTGTGCCAGTGGCTCGTAGCAGCGGCGGCAAGCCGGCTGCGACCATTGCATCGGTCAAAGCAAGGGGTGGTACCATGGCAGTAGCAGCTGCCGCATTGTTGTCGCGGGTGGTTGAGCCGCTGGTGGATCAGGAAGAGCTCGTCAGGAAGAGGCCGCGTGCATTGCCAGATCAGCCTGGCCAGGGGCAGCAGCGTCAGGTAGCAACCAACGCTGCAGATGCTTCCGCAGCGTGTCTACAGCGTGGGCAGGTGACAGGCGAGGCAACCGATGCAGTTACATCACCGTCACGATTTCTGCAGCAGCTGCCGTTGACTGCAATGGCAGCGGCGAAAGACCCAGTTCAAGTTGCAGCGCGTCCAACACCTTCAGCCGTTCAGTTGCCTGGTCTGGCCACAAAGGCAAAGCGTCTGAAGACCCTGCCCCCCCAGGGCGCGGTTGGCGCTGCAGATGGGCGGGGCAGGGCAGCCGCTGCGCTGGAAGCTGAGGCATTGGAGCAGCCTGTCTTTGCTGGCAGCGGATGGCTCAGCCATTTGAATACAAGGTCGCGTCCTTACGTCGAGGCTTTGGCGCTGCTGCACCAGCAGCGGCAGGGACAGCAGCAGCAGCAGCCACAGAGGCAGAACCGGCGGCAGGAGCGCTGTGAGCCATCTTACACAAACGACAAGCCTGCTGCGGAGGTTGAGGAGGTAGTCAGGGTAACAGTGCCTGGCAGTGCTGAGGTGGATGCAGGGGGAGGTGATGCTGAGCAGCTGTACAAGGCTGGCACTAGCAAGTGTGATGCCAAGGGCACCTCCCCTGTCACTGCGGCGACACTGGGTGGAGCTGCTGTAGTGGGTGCAGCTGGTGTCGTTGGTGATGGTGGCAGCGCTGCTGCCGGCAGCATCACCACCGCTGATGGTTTACGCGGTGCTGCGTCACACGCTCAGCAAGCACCTCAGCCTGTGGAGGCAGCTGAAGCTGCTGACGCCGCCGCTGGTGGCAAGACTGCGGAGGGACAGACACTTTATTTCTCGCTGCCGCTGGAGGGAGGTGGCGACGAGGTCACCGCAGCTGTGCCTGCCAAAGGCAGGGGCGCAGGCAAGGCCAAGGCAGCAGTTGTCAAGGGCACTCCAGTGGGCAAGGGTACTCGTACGCGTGCAGGCGTGGCCGCAGCCTCCACTGATGCTGCCACAGCCGCAGCTGAGGCAACCTCGGCTGGTGTTGTGGCCACTGCTTCTGAGGCCATCGCTGCAGATGCCGTAGTGACCAGTGCAGTTGCTGCAACAGTGGCGGAGGTGGCACCTGGTGCTGATGCTTTGGCTGCAGGCGAGGGCCGCACCCTGCGCAGTGCTGGGGTCTTGGGGCTGCTCGGCCAGCAGATTACGGCCATGACTTCACTGCTGACTGGAAGGAGAAACGGTGGCAAGGGCAGTGGCAAGGGCGCCTCGCAGGCAGCCCAGCAGCCTGCTGCAAAAGGTAAACTGCGCACCTCAAGCAGAGACACAGGGCGAGGTACCACGACTGTCGCCTCTGCTGCTGATGCACAGTCAGCAGGCAAGGCTGAGGGTGCTGCTCCACCTGCAAGCGCGCCTTCTTTGCGTGAGGGTGATGAGGAGCAGGTCAGCAAGCCAGGGCTTGTGACTGGCACAGTGGAGAAGGAGCAAGCAGAAAAGGTGCAGCAGGGCCCAGCAGCGGTGCTGGAGGATCGGTCAGCACAGGTTGCAAACAGGGGCAGTGAGGCAGCGGCAGCCCCAACAGTGCAAGGTGAGGGCGTTTCTCGGATTGCGGCTGGCGCAAAGGAGTCGCAGCCAGCTGCCGGTCAGCCGTCAGCGCCGTCTGCAGCACCCGCACCTGACGTTGCGGCCATGGAGCCTGGTTTTGCATCATCTGCCCAGGGCCCCGCCATGGGCGCTTCTCCTGCTGTGCTGCAGCTCATTGCAGTACAGCAGCAGCGGCAGCAACCGCTGCCATACCCAGAGACGCAGGACTGCTGGCCAAGCCAGGTGCCCCTGACCCTATCAAAGGCTGCGGGGGTCACGAGCGCACATGATGTGGTGGCGGCGGTGCACCCCTGCTTTCAGGCCCAGTTGGCGACATACTGGCTGCAGCCGATGTACCAGCAGCCACCTCAGCCACCACCCAGCGGGCGGGACATCCTCAGCGAGATCCAACGTGTGACGGCGGAGACGCAAGACGACTGGGGCTTGCCTGAGGTGGCGAGGCACGTCGTTGCTGGCGTAGGTGCAGCTGACGCTGCTGGCGCGGAGAGTGACAAGGACATGGGATCACTGGCGGCGCATGGGGGCACCGAACTGCCTGCCACAGGGCCGGAGGCGGGTGCTGGTGGTTCGAGTCACATCGGTCAGCCGCAGGTGGGATGCCATGATGAGGCCCAGACTGTTACAACGGCACAGACCGCAGTGGCAGAGCCAGGGGCTCTTTCAGCAGCTTCTGAAGAAGTCAGGGTGGATGCTGCGCCGCAGGTGGGCCAGACAGGAGTGCAGCAATCTTGGGCGGAGGAAACACAACAGCCCTTCACTCAGGCACCATCCCAGGCGTTCTTTTAGTGCGCACAGTCATTGTTATGTTACAGGGCTGATGTGTGCCGCCTTGCTGCATGCACGCTGTTTGACAGGAGCAGAGCAAACAAACAGGGACAGTGTACAACAACAAAACAATTTGGCTGCTTTTGCAATTCTCTTCTCTGTCTACACTGAAACTGATGGTGTGCACTGCAGGGTGCTTTATACAATCAAGGACAGGTACGTTGTAGAGGCGGACAGCTGTTGGTCAGTCTAGCCACTGCTGCCAGTACTCAGAGCGCGAGGAGTTGCGGGTTGCCATGGCGGCGACTGCTGCACTATGCGCAGCAGTAGGTGCTGCGCATAGTGCAGGCGCAACAGCTGTCTGGTACGCCCTCGTTGGCGCATCGCCTGCATGGACCTCCACCAGCTCTGCAGCAGCTGCCCCGAGATGGGTGCCCTGTGATACACTGACGTCCGCAGCAGGTACACTGGGCTCAATTTCTGCAGCCGAACGCCAGGCCTCTGTTCGGTTCTGTTCCACTGAGTGGCGGGCGGGTGTTGCTGGTCGCTGCGCACCCTGACCAGGCTCCCTCCGCTGGCTGCCTCTGCTTACGCGCTGCTGGCCATGCTGCTGAGCCCTCCCCATCTCACTGGCGCGGGTCAAGGTGTGCGTCTGCTGTGCACCATCCTGACGCCGCCGCCCCTTCATGTGTCGCCTGCTGCCGAACTGCTCCTGCTGCTCCTGCTTGGCGTCGTGCAGCTGTACCTCATGTGGCAGCACTGCAACCACACTGGGTCCCTGTGCAGTCCTGGCCAACACGTGCGCCTTTGCTGTAACCAGCTCACCTGCATGACATGCAGTCGCCCGCGCAAGCATCCCATCAGCAACTCAATACACCTGCCGTGGTGCACGAATATTTCGACTCTGCTGCTGCCTACCGCCCACGCATGGCTAGGCTGCAACCACGATGCAAAGGAGCTGTCTCACCGTATTCCTGCTCCAGCAGCTTGGTGGACAAACTGATTCCGCTGCCGGCAACACCGCGCACCACACATGGTATGACTTCACCAATGCTGAACAGTTCCTGCACAGCACAAGTGATACATCAACATGTGAATGTTGGCCAATCCATTCACTTTGCTCACTCAATTCAGTCGCTGGATGCTGTGCAACGCTCACCGCAGGGTGCACCGTCGTCTCCTCAGTTGTTGTGTTGCATGCATGTAACAAGCCACCACAGCCCAGAGCTTCGACGTGAACGAATGCCCCGTACTCAGTAAACTGCAGGCAAGGGAGAGTGTTGTGTTGTGAGTGTATCAGGAAACACTAAAACCATGCTGCAGAGCAGGCATTGAGATGGAGTTCATGGCATTGCAACGACTAAGCAAGAGTGTTACCTTGTTGACCTTGCCCCAGACGATGGTGCCAGGGCGAGTCAGGCGCTTCCAGCTGGCCATATTCTCAGACAAGACGATAGTGCCAGCGTCTGGGCTGGACCTGATGCTCACTATGCACACCTCCACGTCCTGTCCAACCAGCTGCTCCGCAACCTGTGTCAACATGCAGCTAAATACTGCAGTTGCCGTCAACTTGCCTCACCACCAGCTTGCAGCTGGTACTGAAAATTCCGATTTGAGCTGCTGCAAGCATCACCCCATAATAAATTCCACCCCTGCACCAACGGCTCGCACATGGCAGGGCTGCAGAACCACACAAGCCATGACGGCTTGGTAACAGTTGTCTCAACTGCAACCAAAACGCACCTGATCCCAGCTGAGGTCAGACCGGAAGCGCACGTGCTCGCAAGGGATGGTGGCTTCCAGACCGCAAAGACTTGTTTTCAGGCCATGGGCGTCATACCCATGCACCCTGACGGTCAGCAGCAGGCCCTCCTTATCCTGCAAGCGTCGGAAGACACCATAGCATGTTCAGCGGTGAACTTGCGCAAAGGTCCCGTACTTGCCCTGAGCATAGCCTGGACATCAGCTGGAGGGGGTATGCTGTGCCTGCGCATGTGCCCGCTTACGTACCTGTTGCGACACCTGATACAGCTGTGACACCCTGGCCCACAGCATGTCCTGGTCGTATCGGTATGCTGACAGTAGCGGGCCCTTGTCGCCTGGCCGCATGTCCAGGGGAACAGACACCACCTACAACAAACACAAGGCCATCTGCATCGTCAACTGTGCCGCGGCCTCCATCTAGTCGGCTGAGTTGCCGTGCTTTGCAACCAAGTGCTCAAAGTGCTGGCAGAATCCCACCTTGAAGGGCCTTGTGTGTCCCTTCACGACCGCTAGGTCCTTGCTATTGGTTACACCATGTGCGTGCGTCTTGGTGGCATCAGGCGACCATTTGGTCCCTCTGCGTGGTGCCGAAACCCACTGCTCAGGTGTCAGGGGAGAGTGATTCATGGGCATGAACCTGCAAGCAGGCCGCACGTTGAATGGGTCGTCAGGCCCAGCGCAACACACATCAGCGCACACTTGAGAAAAAGCAGCTGTTCTAGCAGGACTCACCCCATAAGGCCTTTGTGGTACATGACCTCTGCTTTGGCCCCTTTGGCTCCGACACTTGTGACACGAGCATACACCACATCACCCTGCTTGAACGCAGCTGCGTATGGAGCTGGTATGGTGCTTGACAGCTCGCTGCTTGGCGATGTGACTTCGAGCGCTGCAGCTGCAGCTGCCGCCGCTGCTGCTGCTGCCACCGTGGATTGCGCTGCGCCATGCTGAGCAAGGGCTGTTGGCGTCCAATGCAATGCAGCAGTGTAAGCGCCAGCACAAGCTGCATTGGAACGTGTTTGCTGTGCTGCATGCACGCCTGTGCATCGTACCATCACTGACGGTCAGCATGTCTTCATGCACAGGAGGTGCTTGATCCAGGATGGGGCACGGCACTGGCGACCCCGACCGTTTCGTGCCGCCGCCTTCGGCGGTCAGCAGGTGCTCAAAGGTGGCAGTGCGGCACGCTACAGTTCGCCCGCCAAGACGCTGGGCATGGCCTGCTGCTGCTGCTGCGACAGAAGGGCGCTGACGGGGCGGTGCGTCGAACCGCCTGGCGCTGACGTTGCAACGATGGTAAACCTGCATCGTGCTGCTACGAGACGATGCTGCAGCTGGGCGTGTTAGCGGGTAGTTTACATATCGCAGATCAAGGGGAAGATCTCTCAAAAGAGTCCACACTCCTCACACCTTCTATTTCATATGGTTGATGTATGCAGGGGCCAACCCTGGCGTCGTTGCATGCCCGGAGCTACGGCAACCAACATAGATGATAGCATCCATGCAGAATGTAAACTGTAGTCCGAAAAAGTGTCACTGTTGCAATGAATGGCCGCCTGCAGGTCAGACATCTGACAGTGGTTTTGCGACCCATGGCTGGTGTGCCAGTATGCTCCATGTAGCTAGCTGCGTCAGGGCCAGACACTTGAATAGGATGTGCTGCTGCCGACCTCTTACCAGCGCACGCCTTGAGTGAAGAAAAGAAGAATGTTTACAGTCTTCGGTCGCCATTACTCTGGCGACCGAAGACACACAGCACTGGCCGGGTGACTCCTGCCCCGTTCCTTGAAGCAACACATCATGTGTCGCATATGAGAGCTACACTCACGATGGCGCTAAGCTTGAATGGGCTGAGCTGCACGGATCAGCACTGTATCAAACAGTCATGTCGCAATGTGCTTCAACCGCATGCTGCAGGCCCTGCAGTGCAGGGTAAAGTAATGCCTGCATGGAAGATAGCTGCTTCAGCTGAGAAAATCGTGCTGGAGGCAATTTCTGTAGGTTGTGCAGCAGTCGAGCAAGGACGGTCACTGCATCCAAGTGGCCTCCCTTGCTGCTGCAGCCCTGAAAGCAGTGAGTCCTCTACCTACATCTGAGGTGCATGGAGGCACCCTGCGGTGCGGCCCTGCTGGCTGTGCCAGCCTGGCACCATCCCGACGTGTGCCACTGTGTACCTTCAGCTTGCTTCATCCAAGTGGAAGTTGGTGCCAGCATGCAAAGGATCATGGAACTCATTACACAGTCGTTACTTCCAGGAGTATGAACGTGTACGCCCTATGTAGGGCGTTTATCTTGCTCGACGTGTCCTTGCTGTACTACCATGCTGCGCCTGGGTGGCAGAGCTGGCCGGCTGCAGACACTGATCGCTCGGTCACTTGCCGGCAGCTGCGAGCAGCCGAGTTGTACGGCCCTCGCTGCTCGCGCCCTCTCGCAGCAGGCCAGCAGCAGCGAATGGCAGCACTTCACGTCGGCATGGGCACATGCTATCCTAGTTGCTGGCGGGGCAGCAGCTGTGTTCCTTGGAGCAACTGCTGCCACTGGCCCCGCCCATGCAAAGCAGGCTGACCTCAAGGTCAAAGCCGCAGCTGCAGCACCAGCAACATCACCACCAACAGCATCAAAACCGACAGCCGGGCTGCCAATCTACACTGCTGAGGTTCGGCCTTGCAACAGTGCAGCTTGCTAACTAGGTGGAGCCTTGGCCTTGGCCATTCACACAACATTCTCGACTGCATGCATGCTTGGGTGATGCCGAACTGCAGGAGGTATCCAAGCATCGAGACGCCAGCACAGGCATCTGGGTGACGTTCAAGGGCCACGTTTACGATGTCACAGAGTTTGTTCAGGTCCACCCAGGCGGCATGCAGAAGATCATGCTGGCTGCGGGAAGCTCCATCGAACCGTTCTGGGGCATCTACAAGCAGCATGACAAGCCCGAGGTACGGGCTCTGCCAGAGCGGGACAGGCGTGCAGATCAAGCAGCTTGTGTTGATGTCAGTCTGCGCAGGGTGGTTACTGATGGCCAAGATGCCCACACCCAGGTGCGCGACATCCTGGAGCAGTACAAGATCGGCAAGCTGGCAGGTGGCGCGTCGGAAGCAGCAATGGTCAAGATAGAAGACCCCTTCAAGAATGACCCGCACAGGCACCCTGCACTGCTGACGCGCTCTGCCAAGCCCTTCAATGGCGAGACGCCTGGCGAGCTGCTGGTGGGTGCCACAAAGCATACAAGTATGTTCTGCTTCGCGCTGTGCAGCTCAGCGAGCATTCAGCATGGCAAGCGCATCACAGGGGAGTGCAGTACCTTCAACCTGTGATGTGCGCCGTTTGACATCAACCATGGATGCTAATGTGTTTGTTTTGTGACTTACCGACAGGCTGCTGACATCATCACGCCCACCGAGCTGTTCTATGTGCGCAACCACCTTGCTGTGCCAGATGTGGACGTTGGCAAGTGGAGGCTTACGATTGAGGTGCGGTTGGCTTAAATGCAAATTACACAATTTGTAACACAACAGCAACACATGCCCGACAGGCATGAAGTACTTATCGTTGACTGGCTGCCACCTGTTGCTGACCCGCTCGCTGTGTGGTTATTGATGCCCCTCCAGGGCCAGGGCCTGCGCACTGTCGAGCTCACGCTGGACGAGCTCAAGACCCGCTTCAAGAAGCACGTCATTGCCTCCACCGTGCAGTGCGGAGGCAACCGCCGAAACGAGATGAAGGCGGTGCAGCCTGTCAAGGGCCTGGACTGGGACGCAGGCGCCATTGGAACTGCCACGTTTGGGGGCGTGCTGCTGAGAGACGTGCTGCAGTATGCTGGTGAGCGGGGCAACTGGTATCGGACTACACAACGCCCTAGTGGCAGGCGGCATGCTGCTTTTGCAACTCTGTAGCTTCTGCCTATGATTCTGCCCTTTCGTGAGAGTTTCCTAGCACACCCAGTGCCCTGCCAATCAGTGACTTCTGCAGTCCACCCAGTTGCCTGCCAACCTGTGTCCCCTTTCATCCCACCTATGCCTGTTTGGGTCACCAGGCCTGCAGGACGATGAGCCAGGCGTGGCTCACACACACTTTGTGGGCCTTGATAGGGACCCCTACACAGGCGAGGTATACCACGTATCCATTCCAATCAACAAAGCGATGAGCCCAAGCGGTGACGTGCTGCTGGCGTATGAGATGAACGGCCAGCCGCTGACGCGTGACCATGGCTATCCCCTCCGGGCGGTGGTGCCAGGTGAATGTCAGGAGGCTGTTCCAGATTGACCGGCACAACACAGTGAAGTCCTCGTGAAGCGTTTGAGTTTGTGAGGCAAGGACATGAGTGCAGAAAGAGTTTGTTGAGCCCAGGCACACAGACAAGATCTGGTTCAGGTGCCAGTAATGCAGAGCACTGCTTTGGTTTTGTTTAGATTGTCTACTGCGCACCCCCGGTCCTGCTCAAGCTTGCAACGTGGTCCATGTGTCATGTGCCCGCTTGCAGGTGTGGTGGGCGCACGCAACGCCAAGTGGCTGACCAAGATCGTCACCAGCGCCCAGGAGAGCGACAGCTTCTGGCAGCAGCGTGACTACAAGGCCTTCAGCCCTGGCGTCAACTGGGACAATGTCGAGTGGAGCGCCGCACCGCCCATCCAGGAGATGCCGGTCACATCGGCCACATGCGAGCCCCCTGCCGGCACCGAGGTGTCCAAGTCGGACGGCGAGGTCTCAGGTACGCGCCAAGACTGGTCAGCAGGGTTTGGAAAAGTGCGAGGTGGGAAGGCGACACGCTAGGCGTGTTCATCAGTGCAGGTGGTATCTGCCTGTGCGTGCCCCCCTGGTCAATGCTACTGGTACTCAAGCTCTGTTGCCATCAAGGCTCCCTGTCACGGAGCCCCCCTTCCAAATTGTGTTGAGCTGTGACATTACATTTTCCCCATGCAGCCAAGGGCTATGCATGGTCTGGCGGTGGCCGCGGCATCATCCGTGTTGAGGCGTCACTGGATGAGGGCAAGACGTGGCATGTTGCGAAGCTCAACAAGCTGCCGCAACAGCCAGGCAGGGCATGGGCCTGGACATTGTGGGAGGTCAACGTGCCCCTGCCAACAACTGCCCAGCCCGGGAGCACTGTGCGCCTGCTCTGCCGTGCAGGTGAGGGGTTTGGGTTGGCTTGTTGTGTGGCCCCAGCATTGCCTTGACAAACTTGCATTGGTGCCTGCACCGGAGATGTGGGTCTAGGCCGAAGTCAGGTGCCTTCTCATCTATCAAAGCGTTTGAGGCCAAGAAGAGGCCGAAAGCTCTGCGCAAGACATCGCCTGCTCTGGATGTTTGCACAGAGCTGACCGCATGCCGATGCTGTGCTTTGCTGTTGCAGTCGATGATTCATATAATGTGCAGCCTGACACCGTCCCTGGCGTGTGGAACCTGCGCGGCATGGTTAACAACGCCTGGCACGCTACCAGCCTGAAGGTGGTGGAATGAGGATGCCGCTGGCATTCGCAAGTCTGCTAGAGCTTGGGCAGCAATAAAATGACAATTTTGAGGGTGGGGAGGTGCGAACCAGTCACATAGCGGAGAGGCCCAGATGCTTGCATCTACTTCCGGCATCAGGCATTTGAGGCGGATTCATTCATTGAGCTTAGTGCTTGGTGGAGATTTGTAGTAGTAAAAAGGGAACGTTTTGAACAATGCAAATTGCTCTCCAGCAGCTAGCACAAACAAGTGTCATGCACGGGCCTCAACAGACTGGCCCACCAAGCGATTGCGATACCGCCCCTTAATAGTAAGCACAGCGGGAAACTGGCATTAGGAAACCGTCAGCAGCAGAGAGGCAGCATAATAGACAGCAGGACACCACACAAGGTGTCACTACATGCTGCCTACCACATTTGCCATCATGCCTACACCGCTTGCCAACCCCAGCGTGTGTGCGGCATCAGTTCTTGATGACATGGCATCTCAGCTTAGCGTATCATTGCTGGAGAAGACCCCACAGCATATCAAAACATCGGAGGACCCACTCTATCCCCCAGACATCCCTGCAGCACANCCCCCCCGCCATCATGATGACAACAAACAGCGGCATAAACTTAAAATTCTTGCCAGCAACAGCAAACAACCTTATGCACTAGCTCTGCATCCCTGGCTTGCTCCTGATGTAGATGAGCTCTATTCAGCCTTGCCTGAACGTTGCTTCTTGGGTGCTCTTCGCTGAGTTATGCCAGGGACTTCCCACCTCTCAGGGTGCAGATGGACTAAGCAGTCCCTGTTGTACATCGACCTTGACTGCTTACAACGCATGCATGCAGGTCAACTACCTGCGGCATGGTGCATGTGCATGTGAAAGCCCACCAAGGTTTGGCGGCTGAGCCGTCAGCCGCCTTCACGTCCACGGTCTTCTCCATGGCGAAGCGTTATGACGAGTAAAGAGCTTGAAACAGGAACGCCACGCATCACCTGTTGCTGGTCCTGAAACCAGGCGCGCGAAACCTGTTGGCTCGAGCTGGAGCTACGCAACCGCGCCTGCATACCACTGAAGCTCTGTGTCCCTTATTCGACGCAGCTTCGGCAAGTCCAGGCGTGTGCGTGACACCGCCAGCCTTGCATGGCTTGTGCCATTCACTTCCTCTGACACAGGTAGGCCAGCAGCTGCACCAAAGGCAAGCAGCAGTGGGCTGCCTCCCATCCCTGTGGGGCCTGCTGCACTATCCACAGTACAGCACCATACACAGGACCTGGCCACATCCCAGCAGTGACATCTTCGGCTTAGGGGAGGCACCACAGGTGCTGTGCCTGTGGCAGCAAGCAACATGCCTGAGCTTCCCAGGCACGGCACTCCGCTCACATGAGCCCCTCGCGGGGGAATGGCACACATGACAGCAGCAGGGGCAACAGCAGCGGCAGGCGCCCTCCCAGTGCCATGGCAGTTGCCCAGACCTTGGCATTAGCTTCACCATCAGCGCCACCAAACCCAAGGGCTGCAAGAGCAAGCTCCAGAGCGACATCAGGGTCAGGCGGCGTCACAAAAGCAAACAGCGGACCAGGGGGTAGAAGCAGGCAAGCAGTGCCTCGGGCTTCCGCTTCTGGCTGCAGCGGGGCGCCACAGAGCGCTGGCAACACCGATGGTAGCAGGTCGGCACAAGGCGATGGGGGGGCAAGTGAAGGACCTAAGTCTATGGGTGGAGGCTCAGCGTCTGCAAGGAGGTTCGGCGTGCCCAAGTGTGGGCAGTGCGGGAGCTGCCGGAACCCACACTGGAAGAAGGCATGCTTTACCAGTGCACCAGCGGACTCCACCAAACGCAAGCAGGGGAAGGCAGCTGCCAGCAGCAACGGTGGGGCCAGCGGCGGCAGCTTGGGCCGGGAGGCAAAGTCTGGCGAGATGGTGGACAGGCACAGCCCAAGGCCTGGGCGCAGCCGCAGCCAATCCCAGGAGCAGGGCAGCGGCAGCATAGCGCAAAAGCACAGGCAGGCTGGAGCCAGGCCGGTGAAGAGGCGGAGATCAAGGGAGGGTGGACAGTTGCTGCGGTCACAGGCGCAGCCCGCCCGACGGTCGCGATCACGCTCCCGCACGCGGTCCGTCTCACCCTCTGACTCCTCCGCAGCAAGAGATGGGAGTGGCAATGACGCACCCTGCGACAATGCGGCGAGCGACGACGGCAAGGACGGCGGCGGCAGCGGCAAAGACGGCAAGGGGCAAGCAGAGCAGCAGCGGACTCGGAGGCGCCGGGTGTCGTACCACGGCATGGATGACGGCAGCGACGGGGGTGCGAGCGGCAGCGATTTTGAGGAGGAGGTGCTGAAGGAGCGGCGTCGCTCCAGGCCATCGGGGGTGAGCACCTCAGGGTCAGGGTCAGGATCGGATGCAGCGCCTGGCTCAGGACGCGGCCGCGCCAACGTAAGCAGCGGCGGCGAGGGCAGAGGCGGCAGCGCTGGATCCAGGGGCAGGAGCAGGAGCCGCAGCAGGGGTGCCTCGCCAGCCATCAGATTGCAGCCACCTGCAGTTGCTGGCGATGATGGGGCCTTGGGCAGGCGGCGAAGCGCCAAGGTACCCCCTGAGCCTGCTGCTGCCAGCACGCATGTGCCACATGCAGCGGCAGCGGCGGCGGCAGCAAGTGAGGCAGTGGGCAACGCCACCCTCACCGACACCTCCCAGCTCCTTGTACCTCTCAGGTCAGAGGAGATCACGCAGCTGCTGGGAGGGACACGCATTGCCGACGCAACCCCAGATCAGCTGGTGGGGGTGGCGGAGCTCATCGGTCTCCTCGGACTGGACAACGGACAAGGCGGGCAGGCTCTGGCGCCCTCTGCTGCTGCGCCGCTGCCAGGCGCACCTGCGTTGCCGAAGGCGGGCCAACAGGGTGTGGCCAAGGGGACGGCGGTGCTGTCCGGGAGGACAGAGCAGCAAGTGGTGGAAGCGTTGGTGGCGCTTGGGGTGACGTGGCAGGAGGCGCAGCAGGCGGCGGAGGCGGCGGCAGCCAGGGCGCAGGCTGTGCCTACCCCTGGATTGGAAGCCTGGGGCGACGGGCAGGGAGGGCAGGTTGCTGCGACGCTTAGTCGACGGCGGCATTTGCGGCACAAGAGCGCACACCACAAGGGGCGGAAGGGGCAGAAGCGGAGCTTCAGGTGAGCGCTCTTTGCCATGCTGATGTGCTGCGCCCTGAGCGTTGCAGGTCAGCGATTGACGCTCTAGCCCACGTGTAGCATGACATGAGTAACAAGCTTACTTGCTTTGCTGCCAATGGTTTTGCTGACGCAGTGCTCACGGTTGGATAAAGAAGCGCAAGCTGCAGAAACGGCAGAAGCTGGTAAGGCTCCTGTCGCGCTGCCTGTTGCACTTCTGTCCCATCGTCTGATGTGCAGACCACATGCTTGGATCCGCGTCCGACTGAGCGGCTTGGCACTGCCCTGCTTGCAGGTGCTGCCACAGCTGCTGGCCGGGAGCATCGTGGCAGCCAAGGTGCTGCAGGCCCGCATCCTGGGCCGGCCACATCCTAAGCCATCGTGTAAACGCAAGGCATGCAAGGCAGGCGATCCAACAGCTGCCGAAGGGTTTGAGGCCGAGGACGAGGCCTTGGAGCAGGAGCGCAGTAGTCAAGGCAGGCAGCAGAGGCGACGCACGGCTATCAGCTGGAGGGCCAGTTTGCCGGCACAACTGTTTGAGCCTTGCTGCGATGAGCGGTAAGGCTTACAGCGCATCTTGGTTCTTGCTTTAGCCTGCGTATGCCTTCAATGGATGCGTCAGTTCTCAGCCAAGCGCAGCGCTGGTGCCTGGTTACCTGTGTGGTGGTCACTCCGCCTTCTGATTGCTGCTTCTGCCCCTTCGATCTCTTGGCCTGAAGGCTGCCGCTGGGAGCTGCTGGCAGCTTCGCTTCAGCTGCCCAGCGCATCGATCGTGCCGTCCTTGCTTTGCGCGGCAGCAGAGGGGCTGTGCTGAACAGCCGGCAGCTCAGCCTGAACCAGCGCAGCATTACAGCTGGCGACGCAGGGCTCGGCACAGGTGTTCGTGGCACAGACGTACTGCCTGCTGCTGAGAGGCCCACTGCTGACCTCCTGGTAGCCATTCCTTGGGGCGATGAGCGCCTGACAGGTTGGTGTAGAATGCTTGCAACTGTCAACGTCTCCTCCTCTCGTAACTTTTATGAATTGTAGCCATTTGTATCCATGCACTTCATTGAATTCTCAACGTGACGTCGTTGCTGGCAGCCCTCTGCCTCACCCTGACCTTCTCATGCCTGCTGTGCCCAATGACGCGACCTCTCAGGGGACGCGCTGCTGCGCCTGCTGTCCTGGCTGCGCCATGGCAGCCTGCCCCTCCCAAGCCAACTCGACCGCAGCCTGACTGGTGCAAGCACACCTTTTGGCTGTGGCAGGTGCCTGGTGTGCACTAACCCGCGAGCTATGCACCTGGTGAGGGTGTTGAGGTAGTGGGCGCGCACCAGGCATGTGTCAGAATGGCAGTGCTCAAGTTACTGATGATTGACTGTGCCAAGCGTGACACCCTTTCTTGCTCTCAATGGACTGTGTACTGGCTGCTGCTTGCCTGATGCTTGTGTGTGCAGCCCTGCCTCAGGCGACCAAGCAGCAGGTTTGTGAGAGCGCGTGTGCAGCTCCCGGCACCACTGGAACCTGCACACGCCTCGGCGCAAGTCCCGCTCAGCAACCCAGCAACCGCTGGCGCGCCAGCATGTGACCCGCGAGCGGCTTCGCCCTCCCGGAGGGCCGCTCTAGCGAGCGGATACGGCAGAGGCGGCGCGGGCGTTGGCCGCAGCTCCCGCTTGGCGGCGGAAGTGCGGCTGACTTCACAGCACATGGCTCGTCTGCAGGCCATCAGCATTGGCCGACCCCAGATCTTGGGAGGCAGGTCAAGTCAGGTGGGTGCCGTGTCAGAGCCCACTGGGTGCCTATCATTGGGTGAGCAAAGCAAGTGAGGTAGTATTGACTGCTGCAAATGGCTCGTCAAACAAGTCAAGGACTGGATCACAGCGGGCAGCTCAAAGGTGTGCCACACCTGTGCGCTGGTGTCCACGCTGGTGCAAGGTGCAATGCATCCATATGGTGTCACATAATTCACGTGTGTCCCTTGGCATGCAGGCTGCACCTGCGCCCAGCACCAGTGGCCATGACGTGGGGCATGCAGGGTCCCTGCCACAGGCGCTGCAAGCTCTGAGCGCCGCCCGAGCAGTGCAGCATGCAGCAGGTCGGACATGATGGACTGCACGGGGCGGAGCGTGGGAGTGAGCAACAGGGGACAGGGAACAGGGCATGAGGGGCACGTATAAGGTCACGGAGAGGCGTATGCTTTGCATCAAGCCAATCATATTCCCTTTATCCTATCGCGCGCGGCATGAACACATTGTGCAGCTTACTGATTTGGTGCTAGGACTGCACCGCAGGTTGCTGATGCCAACGCTTGCTGCACTTGCCTGCTGCAGGGCCCCATGCCAGTGGATCATCCCTGAGGATGCAGCTACCCGGCAGCTCCTACACAGGGTGGCAACCGCATGCTCGCCCTGCTTGCGTATGGTGCCGCAGCGTGAGCCACTCACGCTCAGAGTGCCCGCTGTGGCTGCTGTGCACTGCACCTGAGCACACAGCTCTACCTCCACAGGCACCTGGTTTGAACGTGGATGACATTGGCGCTGCGATCCAGCAACAGCAACAGAAAGCAGGGAGGTCGCGGGTGCCAAGGCAGGGTGTGCCTGGCCACAAGTCCTACCGGCAGCCAGCCAGGAAGGTCAAGGCGGTACAGTGTGAGGCGGAAGCTGAGGAGAGCCTGGCTTGCGCTCTGCCTGACTGGCTTGTGCGCCTGGACCCAGCGTTGCAACAGACAATGGAGCGGCTGCAGGAGGCGGTGGGGTGGAGCCAGCCGCTGCAGAGCAGGAGCCCACGTCGCAGGCTGGAGGACGAGCCTGATGACCTTGATGATAGCCTCGGGGGTCAGCAGGTCGATGGGGCAGGCGACGTCCATCTGGCGCCGCTAGCAGTGCCGCCATGCGAGCAGCTGCCGCCTGTGGTTGCGGGCAAGGCGGAGATGGCGACCCCGGAGATGCTTCTGGTGCTGGCGGTGCTGGCACAGGAGTCAGCGGCGCTCGAGGCTGAGGCAGCCGGACAAGGCGAGCCTGGTACGCAAGGCGCAGAAGCAACATGAGAGCGATTAAGTTTGGGTTGTGCAGGCCTGAAGGACTTGGTGTTGCTCTGAAGCAGTAGCCGCTTAGCTGAGTGTAGGTGCTGCTCATTGCTGCTTTCGGGGGGAGCATGCGCTGTTACATGACCTTTGGTGCCCAGCGAGCTAGGTACATATCACCACAGGTGAATCACATACACTTGTTGACCACTGCCGTTTCATGGAGCTGTCGGCCGCATGGTGCTGGTGCAAGTGAGCATCACATCCCGGCACGCCCTGCACTTGGGAGTTGTTGCTGGGACTTGTGCCACCGCAGAATCATTGACATCAAACAGGTAGCAAGGCAAGATATGTGCGCACAATTGCAGCAACAGTCAAGCTGTCATTCTTACTTCTGAACATTCGTGAAGGTAGGATCTCCAGGGGTTAACCGGCCCACACTGCAAATCACCCTGCAGGGGTGATCACTTGCAAAGTGAAACCAATGCAAGCATTTAAAAAAGAATAAGGGCCAAATCTGCAGCAATGGCAGCACTGCACGGGCAGCACAAAGTTTGCGTCCCTGCATCAGTTTCCGCAGGACCATACTGTGGCCTGCTGGGCCTACAGTCAGCCCCAGATCAAAGCAGCTTCAGGTCAGTGGACTGAGTGAGTGCTACCCTGCCCTTGCACCTCGTCACTGGGTTGTTGCCACTGCAACGGCCCCTCATCTGCTGTACATCCTAGCTCTTCAATGGGACTCAGGGGCGACCCCTGACTGCCTCCACTGCCTGACGCATCCCCTTGCAGCTGCACCAGCCTGCCCTGACCATCCCGCGCCCAGCGGTGCCTCCAGGCATCCTCCGCAAGCCTGCCAACTGGCGCAGCATTTCCCAGCGCATGCTGTGCTGCAACACCAGTGCTGAGGCCGCCACCCTGAGGTGAGGGCCTGAGGTGGCCGCGGCCCAGGCTGGCTGTCACAGCTCCCACCAAGGGCGTGAAAAGGGCTGACAGGGTGGGCCGAGCCTGTTGCGACGCCAGCTCCAACTCAACCGCTAGGTCCCGCCTTGGGTTCCCTAGGACTGGTGACCAGTTGGAGTGCTCATTGCCATGATTGTCAGAGGTTCCTGTCAAGTCCAGGGGGCTGGAGCAGGTCAGCTTGAGCTGCTCCTCATGCAGCGGCACGGGGAGTAATGCGCTGTGGCGGCGCAGATGTTGGCTAAGCGCTGCGCCCATCAGCACGCCGCTGACCAAAGCCAGTGCCGCGACGGCGATGGCTGCTGGAAAGCTCAAGGCTGGGCCGGCAGCCACCGCAGCCTTGCACATCGCTGCCTTGCCTTGGACATCGCTGCCATCATCATGCCTAGAACCACTGCCATTGCCTTCGGCGGGAACCACCAGCTGCCCGGTCCTTCTGTTGAACTCTACAGCTGGACATGACAGTTCAGGCAGCAACGAGGGCAGCCCACCCAGCCGCAGGGCGGTGGGCAGGCTTCGGGTGCCAAGTGCCCCGCCAGCCTCGCCGCAAACGCCATCGCTCAAAAGCAATGGGCCCATGCTATGGCACTCTGCCAGCTTGGGCGCAGCAACAGAGGGGCACACCATCTGATCGCGGCGCTGCCCTGTCAGCAGCTGCAGCAGCAGGGCTGCAGACGGGCTGAATTGCTGTTGTGGATACGGCCAAGTGGATGATGTTGCTGCGATGTCATGCGGCCGAACATTCTGGGCCACAGGGCGCAACACACTGGACTCGAGCTCCTGATGGACAAGCACACCCTGACTCCCAGCTTCCGGTGCCTGCGCTGCATTTGCTACCAAAGCCCATCCTGGCCCCGCCGCTGGCTGCGCAGTCCCTGCTGCTGTACCAGACGTCATGCCCTGTGAACCCCAATTTGGAGCTGAGCTGGTTGCTGCTGTGCAGGGTGCTGGCACAGGTGGCAGGGCGGCGACACAGCCGTCGAGGGGAGTGCTGGTCATGAGCGCGTGCCGCTTGCAGCCGCTACTGCTATTACCGTCACATGGGCTCGCAAGCCACGCAGCAACTGCTGCCACGGACACTGGCGCATGCCCGCTGCCTGTGTGCCCATGCGGGAGTGGTAGCCGCAAAGCAAAGGGATGGCCACTGCACATCCTCTGGTTGTTAAAGCCGGCACACAGCGTTTGCCTGACATGTGAGCTGCTGCCAGTCAGCATGGCTGTCAGCTGCATGCAGCAGGCTGTGGTGGCTGCTACACGACCGCATGCGCATTGTTCCACCTGCCTGGAGGCGGGGCAAATAGTGGTGGTCACAAAGTTGCTTGACAAGTGCACCGGCACGGATGCCGTTCGACTGCGTCGCATTGTCCTCACCCTGTCACAAGAACGAACGTGTTCACGGAAAGGAGGTTCGCTCGACAGCAGAACGAGTCGAGGATGGCCGCAAGCAGCGTCGCGAGCAGGACAAGGCGACTTGTCATTGCGCGAACGGAGACAGCACGACGATGCGCAACCAGCGCATGCACACCAGCAGAGTGAATTCGCAACAAAATTTGTATTTGCTGCCCTGTTCATGGCCCTCCCACACTGGTCCCAAGCCCTTGCATGATTGCCGTCATGCCGTCCTGCTTCAAGCTGTACACAGGGCTGGTTGATCCACAGGTACGTCGCTGCTGCTGCTTGGGTCTAGCTGCAAAGCTGGCGTTGACACAGCCGGCCACGTGCCGAGCTCTATGAAAGGCTTTTTGCGCGCAAGCAAAGCTGGCGTCCAGGCGCGCAACCACTTGCGCGCCAAGACGCCGACAGCTGATCATCATCATCATCATCATCATCATCATCATCATCATC
>JAWZTI010000271.1:0-37192 GCA_039880955.1 Chlamydomonas urium | reverse complement strand
GGGGCAAGTAGGTGGCTGTTCTGCCATGCACGATCGCAGGTACAATAGGTTAGTCTAGGAAATGTTTCGCCTTGGAAGCAGTCGAGAGTAGTTGCTTGACAACAGATGTGTAGGTTCATCAAGGTCTACCATGCAGAGTCCATTTAGTCCGCGAATGGTTCCAATGCTTTGTCGGACGCTTAAGCAAGCGCTGCACCTGCATCGCCTCAGCGCTTGCAAAGTGCTTCTTTGACCTGACCCATGGAAGCCCCATTGATTGACAGCGTCCAGCAGCCGTGCTTGGCACAGCTGTTTCCAAAAGAGGCGCTGCAAATGCAACCATCTGAATGTGGCCCAATACGCCAGCTGCCTTGACGGCTGATATGATAAGCACACCCGTAGCAGAGTCTATTGCTTACAGCAAGCAACAAAACTACCTTGCAACTCTCAAGCAGCAAAGCAACGGCGCACATCCTGTTGACACAGCAAACAGTATGCATTCATTGAATGCTGAAATGTACCCCAGCATGTGCTCAAAGGGCCACCTCCGCTTGCGCCTCTCGCCTGACCTGCGTGCCAGGCTTGCCAGCAGTCGCCATACACAGCCTGTCAGCGGTTGTGCCGCCTTGTCAAATGAATGTCTGCGACACCGCATGATGAACCACCATTTCCGCAGGGCATTCCCCCTGGATCGCGCACTTATAACTGCAACCTGAGATCCTACTTCCAGGGCAACCACCTCGTGCCACTCCCAGCCCATCTACCCCAGCCTACTAGCTACTGCCAGAAATGGCTGGCTGCTGACGACATGCTCCTACAGCAGCTGCCACCAAGTACATGAAAACACTGCAGAAAAGAATTGCTTGACGCAAACAAGAGCCCGTACATGGGCAAGGGCGCCTGCCCCTGGAGGCATTTGCCGTGAACAGACAAGGTGCAGCAGTTCTGGCAAAGCCACTGTTGAGCGTGTTGAGCTATTCTGACACAGGCAGCGCTGCTGCAGCTGCCTAGAGCTCTGCCAGCCTCAGCCGCGGGATGATGTTCATGGACTGCACAGCAATGGCAACACGGTCAGGGGTGGGTGACGGTCTGAGGTTGACAGGGGGCCTGAGATGGGTGGCAAGGACAGCCAAGTGCACGTCAAACCAGAGCAGGGGTTCATGGCGCCGCTTGCTTAAGGGGATCACCCTGAGCTGACTTCGCCTGCCCCAACTCTGCTGTGGCATTTGCGGTCCCAGCTGCTCACAGGAGCATGACGATGCACAAGCATGTATGCATAACCCCCTTCCCTGTTCAGGCACCTCACCTGCAGCTCCTGGAACAGCAACTTGCATGCATATGGGATCTTGAGGGTGGCCATGTTCTCAGATGTCTTGGTGACCTGTGCAGGCGTCACGGCCAGCAAAAGGGGCATTGGGTGTCATAGGTGGTAGGCAGGTGGGCAACAGGTTTCACAGTCTGAAGGGAAGCACAAGCAAACAAATAACCCCGACTTTGAACAATACGCAGAACTGACCAGCCGTGCTTCCAGAATCGCAGCACCTGTTCACGCGCCGTAGCACTTGCGAATGCCAGCTCACCCTCCCCAGTTCCCCGTCCCTCAGCGAACCGCCACTGTCATGCTGTGAATGGGTCGGGGGGTGCTGGTGTGGGCGACCCAAAGGGCCCGCCTGACCCGCACTTGCGCAACTCACCGGCGACACCGCGCAGTTCCTGTTTGCATCCCAGTAGCCCAGCAGCCCCGACTCCGTGTCCACGTGCACCTCAAACTGGTCGCTGCTGATCATGAGGCGCTCCAGCAGCAGCATGCTGGCGCCGTACGCGATCAGGCAGTCGCGCTCCATCTCGCCTGCAGCACGACACATGCGTCGGGTGAGGGTGAGGGTAAAATTTAGCTGGGGAGAGCTGCAACAGTGTTTTAAGCATGCCACCAGTCCGCACTCACCAACCTGTATGCCTTTCCCATGCTCCTGCCTTCCCACTTGCCGAGCCCCTGGCTTCCCCTCTCCCCGCCCCACACCCCCTCACAGCCCTCCCTACTCACCCAGGCGCAGGCCTCCGTCCCTGCTCCTTCCCTCCGTGGGTTGCCGCGTCAGCACCACCCTGGGCCCCCTGGCCCTGGCATGCATCTTGTCTAGCACCATGTGCTTGAGCTTCTGGTAGTACACGGGGCCCATGAAGATGTACGCCTCCAGCGGCTCGCCTATGTGTACATGGTGGTGAATGAAGGGGATTGTAAGCTGCTTGTACGTTGGATGCTTCAAAGTAGGAACTTACAGGGGTGGAATTACCAGGTACTTTGTCGAGATTGGAAATTTCTTGGTTGTGAGATTCAAGTCAGCACAACGCCTGGTTCAGGTGAGACAGGTGGTCAGGTCTGGCAACAGGCGCTTCATCTGCTGCCATTGCACGCAGTCTAAGTAGCAGAAGCCAGGGGTGCATCAAAGGAGGTGCAGAAGCAGCCGTAAGCGAGTGCACACGACCTCCGTCCCCGCGCCGCACCCGTGATGCCGCTGGTGAGCAGGTCCTTGCCGCTGTAGCTGAAGCCGTGCTGCACGAGCGTGGCGCTGATGTCCTCCACCTTGTCCGCCAGGCCGCTGGGCTCGCCGAACGCGGTCCCGTAATGGAAGCGCCCCGAGTTGACGGCCGCCTTGGAGCCCAGCAGCTCAATCATCTTCCCGACTGTCATGCGGGACGGGAAGCCGTGAGGGTTCATGATGAGGTCGGGGCAGATGCCGCGCTCGGAGAAGGGGAAGTCCTCTTGGCGCACGATGTTTCCCACCACGCCCTTCTGCCCGTGCCGCGAGCTGAACTTGTCGCCCAGCTCGGGGCGCCGCGTGTGGCGGATGAGCACCTTGATGTTGTAGTGGGAGTCGTCGTTCGCTGCACGCAGCAACAGGACGTAGGTGCGACGTCAGAGGGCGGGTGATGTGAGGGTGATCAGCGCTTGCTGAATCAAGTGATGCCTGAGGTGATGAAAACAGTGACTCAGTAACTCATGGCTGATACAAAGCAAGATGTGCCTCCCTGCCCTCCACATCTTCCCACACCTAGCCCACACAATTTCACACTCACACGTGAGCATGACCTTGTCGATGACACAGCGTTCCCCAGCCATTGCGGGCGTGTGCTTCCAGCTCATGGGGCATGGCTTGTAGAAGGAGTCAGGCTGGTTGGCACTCACCACGGGGTCCCTGGACACAGGTGGGCAAGCAGCCACATGGGGGCACAGGGCCAGTAGGTGAGGCACAGGGTGGGCAGCCAGACTTACACAGGGCAGGTACATGGAGCGCAGGGAAGGCAGGTAGGGCATAAGGCAGCAGGTGTGGCGCAGGGCAGGTAGGTGGGGCGCAGGCAGGCGAATGGGGGCGAAGGGCAGGCAGGTGAGGCGCAGGGCAGGCAGATGGGGGCGCAGGGCAGGCAGGTGGGGTCCGATGTTCAGCCTTGCCCCTCACCCCTGGCCTACCTGTCCTGAAGATGTTGAGCCCTGCTCTTTAACCCTGGCTCACCTTGTGTTGGAGGGGCGCTGCACATTGATGTACACGTCGCCGGGTGCAATGAAGTCGCCGACTGACGCGATGCCGTCTCGGTCCAACAGCCGGAAGCGAGGCGCCACCGTCTTCTGGCCTGCGAAGGGGAGGAGGGTTCATCGCAAAGGGGTCAGCACGGGTGTGTTGGCGCTGGTAAGAAGATTTGGCGACAGCAATGTCAAGGGTTGAGGGGAGTGGACAGAACAGCATGCTGTCTATGTTTTCAATTGGATATCCCATAGCAGTGACTGCGCCCATTGCACTCAACCTACTGTGTCACAGGCACGGCACTGTCATCCTGTGCACTGCCAGCTTCCCTTCAAACCCCGGGCACATCGCCCTCCTCCTCTGTCTTACCTGGCAGCGGTACAGGCGCCACGATCCTGTCCATGGTCCTGTTTGCGTACTTTTTGAGCGACACGCCGTACTTTTTCAGCACGATGCAGCGCCCAAAGCCGCGGTCCAGGCTGTACTTGTTCATCACGATGGCGTCCTCGATATCATAGCTGGACAGTGGAGAGGCAGGCAGGTGGCCAGGGGAACCAGCATGAAGCGACTGTATCGCGTGTACAGGATATATACACGCATGCATATCAGTAGCACGCAGCACACACACGTTGAATGCGGCGTGCCCACACTTCCTTCCACTGCATTTGTTGACTTGCTGACTTATTCAGAGGCCATGATAGGCGACACCACGCTTTGCCCCTTCCACAATTCGAACAGCCGATCCACACTTTTTGGACCTCCCTCCCAAACCACCGCACTCACCCACTGAAGCTCATGACCGCCACCATTGCGTTCTGGCCAGCGCCCAGCTTGTCGAAGCCAATGAGCTCGATGGTGCGCGTTGTGAGCAGCGGGCGCTGGGGGTAGCACAGCAGGTACAGCAGCGAGTCCATCCGGCTGAGCTCGTTGTACGCGATGTTGCCCATGGCCTGCTTGCCCATGGCGCACTGCGGGGAAAGGCAGAGAATTGGGACACAGGAGAGGATAGGTTGGTTTAAGGCAGTGCGCTGGTTGTGTACGATGTTGCCAACGGCCTGCGCACATAGCAGGGGTTGGCAGGGGTGACATATGGCAGAGGCAGGGGTCGAACGAGCGGTGCGATCAGCTAAACAGAAGCTTCGCCTGCTCATACAAAGTGCGTGGTGATTAACTGCGGTGTGTTGCTGAGATCTACTGTCACATGCAGCCCATGACTGCAAACAGTCGTTGCCCTTTCACTCTTTGTGCCACAGTTGTATAATTCGCGCGCACCTGGTACGTGTTGCGCGGTGACTGATTGTGGTGCGGGAAGGGGATCAGGCCCGACACCACGCCCATGATGGTGAAGGGCTCGATCTCCAGGTGCGTGTTGCGAGGCGTGCACAGGTTGTCGTACAGCGCGATGAGCGACACGTTCTCCTCGTTCACGTCCAGGTACTCGATCAGGCCACGCCGCAGGAAGTCATTGAAGCCCCACTCGCCTGCGGGAAGGGGAAGGGGCAACAGGTTTTGGGATGTGGGAAAGGTGTGGAGAAGCGTGTGGTGGGGGCGTGCACGGCAAGTGCCCAAGGCAGTAAGCGCGTTCATTAAGACACAAGCAAGGCGAGGCGTGTGGTTTGGTGTGGAAGTGCGGTGCGCCTTGGTAGAGTTCTATTCTCTGTCCACCCTGCAAGCGTCATCTCACGGTTTTCTGTGCATGCACAACCGCCTTGCATACACACTTGTTAGAATCGCCCCTTGACACTGCTACACTTCCCCTCAGCCTCACGTGTCTTGAGCTTGGTGATGTGCTCCTGCTTCACTCGCGGCACCCCCTTGTCGCAGATGATGAGGGGGCGGCACACCCTGCCTCCGTCGCACGACACGTACACCGCCTCGCCCTGCACGTGCACGTTGACGAACTCGTTCACGAAGCCCTTGCGCCGCATGTCCCTAAGGGCAGGAGGGAGGGGTGAAGGTAAGCGGTGAGCGAGGGGGTGAGCAAGGTGCCAGGCAGCTGCCAAGCAGTTGTGAGGTAGCTGTGAGGCAGTTGTCAGGCACGGGTGAGCAAGGAGGCAGGCGGGAGTAGGGCAGGGTGAGGTAGGAGTGAGCAACGATGGTTCGTCATGAAGTGGTCAGCCTTGAGAGCCTGGCCAGGGAGCACGCCCGCATGCCGTCTCCCTTCCCCCTAGCCCCCTCCCCATGTGCACCTGATGGCCTGCACCAGCTTGTGTGGCCGCCTGTGCACTCCCAGCAGGTTGCCGTTGAGGAAGATGAGCGCCGCTCCCTTGGTGTGCAGCTCAGAGCCGACGAGGGACGTGATGGGCTCCGCCCCCAGCATGTAGCAGGTGGTGGCGATGGGGCCCTCCTCCTGATCTGCGGTGTGGGAGAAAGTGTGTACGGCGGGCAAAGGAGTCGAGCAGGGCCGCATGTATCAGGTGGTGGCGATGGGGCCCTCCTCCTGATCTGCAGTGTGGAAGAAAGTGTGCGAGCGGTGGGCAAGGGAGCCGGGCAGTGTGAACACGTTGAGGTTGGTGGCGATGGGCCCTCCTGCTAAGGGGCTGTGTGAGGAAAGTGTGGTCTGTGGGCAGCAGGGGCCACAGGATAAGACGTCTGTTGAGCGTGTGCTTCCGGTGCTAAGGTTGTCACCAGGCGGCAGCACACGCGCTTCTGCAGCATCGCCCCCACTTCATCCTCAATTCACCATCTTCCCATCGCGGCAGGCACCAGGTTCACAACTTGGCTGCAGCTCCCCTTACCAAGGGGGGGAGAACCTTCAAAAATCCTCCCTGTGCCTCCCCCTCCCCACTCCCCAAAGCCTCAAACCTCCCAGTCCCACTCCCTCTCCAACGGCCCCCTCCCCGGCAACCCACCCGTCGTGACATGCGTCATGAGTGCCAGGTTCTTCACCAGGCCGCAGCTCTCCCCCTCAGGCGTGTCCGCAGGGCACAACATGCCCCACTGGCTGGGGTGCAGCGCACGCGGGCCGCTGACCTTGCGCGTCTTCTCAAACTGACTTGTCATGCGCGTCATCATGCCCATGCTGGCGATGAACGACAGGCGCGACAGCACCTGCGACCAGGAGGCGGGTGTGAGGAAAGTGTGAAGGGTGAGGAGGCTTGGGGTTTTCCGAGGGTTTCTCATGCCAGTGATGACAATGCGGCAGCGGGCGCAGGTACACTTCCATTCAACCCAGCCATTTCTTGACATTGCAATCCCCTCCCTTCAAAGGCCCCCATGACCCTCCTGCGCTTAATCCTACAATCCACACCCACGTCACTCCCATCCTCCCACACCTCATCCCCTGGCCCCACCTGCGTTACTCCCTTCCTCTCCATGCGGAAGCGCTTGATGATCCAGTTGCCGCTGCTCAGCGCACTCTCCAAGCCATACGTGATGGTGTCGGTTCGAATGCACTTCGCGATGTCAAACTGCGTCGCGCGGTTGGCCTTGGACAGCACTGCATCAGCCTGGCGCTTCAAATCCGAATTTAAGCGCTTGAACAGGTCCTCAAACAGCAGCGACATCAGGCCGCCTGTTGGCACGCAAGGGCGAAACGGCAAGGGGAATAGGTAGGCATAGGAGCTCATGTGCTCATGCTAATAAAGATGTATGTAGCAGGCCACACATGCAGGCACCAGCATGTGCTGTGCGTCACGTGACAAAGACTTCACACCTACAAGCTGTTCACTGTAGGGCTTTCAGCAGCATTCATGTGACCTCTGCCTTCTTGAGTGAACACCCTCATTCTGAAAGCAAGGCAGCCTGGATGCAGCTGCCCTGAGCAGCTACGTTGGACACCACCAACAACAATGGCCATCGTCCCCATGCGGCTGGAAACCTACCTGCCAGCTCCAGCCTCTTGTTGCCGTAGTAGTCCCGGTCGTCCACAAAGGAGGGGTCCAGGACAGCCATGAGCATGCGGCGCATGATGACCGAGATGTAGCTGCAGGAGCGGACACAAAGTTGTATGACACATGGTCACGCAAGCAGCAGCCAGTTGATGATGGCATGGATGAGGCAGATGGCCAAGAGAGCTGAAAGAACGACACAGAGTCCTGTGTTTGGCCCGTCCATGCTCACCTGCCTTGTACCCCTAGCCCGCACCCCTCCAATCCTGCACACAGCCCGAACAAATCACCCCTCCTTCGTGCACTGCGTTGTGTCTGCTGCCTCATCCTCACACTCACTTGCCCCACATTCGCAGTCTAAGGCCCCAACACTCACGCAAGCTTCTGCTGGAAGTTGTACCTAGGCGCCGCGACATGGCACCAGAGCACGTACGCCATGATGTCTCGCGCCTCATCCACCTTGCTCTTTCGCCGCTTCTGGTCGTACTGCTTGGGGCTGGCCTTGATCTGAGAGCCTGCGAGGGCAACAAGCAGGCAAATACTTTGAGGTTATGGAGGGGCATGATTGGCTGGGTACAATGCTGACCATAACCCCAAGCCATCCTATTCTGCCCAAAGCCTTCACCCTGCTGTCTGCAGGTGCACAGCACTACCCACCCCGGCAGCCAGCTGCTGACCTGTGTGTTCTCTGCTTGCTGCACATGCCCAACCTTCGCCATGCCCATTCCATTCCTGGTCATCAGGTATGCTGCCCACCCATTACATCCACCCAGGTAATCCAGCGCCTGGCCGCAAGTCAAGGTGCCACTCTACCTGCCATCAATGCCCACTGCTCTCCATCCTCTCAACACCCTGTCCCACCCAACATCTTTGTCCATGCCCACCACCACTCACCCAGGTAATCCAGCGCCTGGCCCTGAGTGAAGATGCCCTTTTGCTTGCAGTCCTGGATTGTGGGCACGAGCAGCGCCGCGAACGTCTCCTCCTCGCCCACCAGCTGGATGATCTCCTGGTCGCTCTCAGCGCCCATCGCCTTGAGCACCACCACAATGTTCACATCGTCCCTGCAAAGTGTCACAGCCCATAAACATGTCAGGAACCCATCGAGTTTTTTTCGCTTCATGCACATGCAGCTGCAGCTGGGAAGTGCCTACACAGCATTTGAGCACGACCACAATGCTGGCCCTGCTCGTTGCAATCCGGCATGTCATGCCCTCCTTCCATGTCCCGTCACCTCGCCCTGTGTGGGTCTTTGGCTCACTACTCCCTGCCAGCCCTTGGCCCTCCCTGCCCCGCCTCACTGGAAGGCGTTGTGCCGCAGGTACATCTTGCTCTTGCTCATGATGATGTTGGTCTTGGACTTGCGCTCGTGTGTGGAACTGGTCACACTTGCGCAGACCTCGCCGTGCGCATCCACATCGATGATGATGCGGTTCTTGCTCAGCTGCTCCTGGATCAGAATGACCTGTAGCATGACCACAAGGCAAGGGGCACAGTGGCAAGCTGCACGACAGAGCCGAGTGGAAAGCAGTTGATCCCAGGCTTCTGCCATTGTTCTGCCGTCGTAAAGCCAAACAGGCACCTTGCCTTATATGTGTGGCCATCCGTTGCATGGCTCCCCAGGCTCCTGATGCTCACACCTTGCATGCCCCCCTCACCTTCTCTGTGCCTCGGATCACAAAGTAGCCCCCCGGGTCCAGTGGGCACTCCCCCAGCTTGGCCAGCTGCGGCTCATTCTTGTTGTACAGCACACACCTGGTACAGCAGTCAATACAAGCAGCAGTGCTACTTCGAAACAACACTGGCAGCCTTGGCAGGTAGTTACATCGTCAGCAGGCCTTCGGGGTGCCCTGTTCTGGTCCCTGTCAGTATCACAGGTGTTGCGTGTGTTCGCGGGCCAGTGCAAGCAGCCCAGCTTAACAATCAAACCCCACCGTCACCGCCAAACTAGGCTCGTCCAATGCAGACGCATATGCCAAGGAAACCAGCTGCGACTTCTCGCTGACTCACCTGCATGCTGATGCTCACGTGGTCTGATCCATTTGTTCCCGCTTACCGTTCCCCACCACCATGTTGGACCCCTCCCACACACCTGTCGCATCGAAGCATGAGCGGCATGCGGCCGATGCACACCGCTCCCTGGCCGTTGCGCCCCTTCTTCACCACAATCTCCTTGCCCCTGGTGTACTCTATATCGACCGTGATGGGCGCTGCATACGTAATGTCCCTCAGCCGGCACTGCTGCGGCGTGATGTCAGTTGCCACCATGTCCTCCTCGATGCTGGGGCGCCCCACATAGATGTTCAGGAACCTTGGAGTGAAGAGCGAGGTATGTGGGACAATCAGGCAATAAACAGCTGCAAAATTTGACGACTGCAGTGTGCTTGAAGGCTGCCCGCTGCGTGCCAGCAAGTGATGGCCTTGCAACTTGTGCGGCTAGTTTGTGATACCATGGCATGGGCTGGCAATTGAGCCCAGCAGCATCGCACCTGAGGTAGAAATTGGGATCAGTGTCGCATGTGACACGCTCGTTGGCTGCCACGATCTTCCTGATTTCATGGTTGATGAGGTAGTTGAAACTGTCGATGTGCTGCTTCACCAGGCCCCGGACCTTTAGAAACGCGGGCAGCAGCTGGAACTTGTCCTCGACGGTCTTGATGGGCTGTGTCAGCTTGGAGGGGTCGCAAAACAGGGCTTCATCAAACGCGGCATAGTCGGCGGCCGAATCTCTGGCGCCATCAGCGGCCACCGTCATCTTGCTGGCTGTGCAGGGCTCGCTGCGCCGGCAGCCACCATCAAGCGGCGGGCCCACACAGCAGCTGCGCAATCCTCGCTCTGTTCTGGCCTTTAGGCTTAGGCGTTACAGAGGACGCACACGAGCTACACCGGTGTGCCTGATTCGGGCACTTCATTCTGTTTTGTGCATGCCCACGCTTGAGTGAAGGGTGTGTATGGTGGTGTTGCAGTAGGTAGGGCGTTCATTGGGCCAAACACCATGCATCCCGACGCGTAAAATTGCAGTGCATGCACTCACACTGACGATGGCCACTGAAGGGCCCAGTTGGCACAGAGGGCACCTCGGCTGAGGCCACCTCTTCTGAGACGCAACCATGTTCAAGCTGTTCCGCAGCGTGCTTGCGGATGAGAAGCGGCCTACTTTGGGCAGCACTGCACCTTCCGCCTCAAGCAGCACCGCCGACCTCTACATGCACGCCAATGGCCTGTCCAGCAACGCCAGTTTCAGCACCGGCATGTCGACAGCGCAGACGGCAGTGCAGCAAACAAATGTGGCGGAGCTGTTGGAGGCCAAGTGGTAAGCCACATGGGAGCATCACTCTGCAATTGCAGGGTTCCTGCATAAGAGCAGCGACCTGGAGCAGCAAACTGCTCACTCCTGCTCAATGGCGGACTTGCCCAAAGGTTCGGAGGCGGCAACGGCGGGTCCCCGAGCACCTCGCACGCATCCTGCACGTCGGGCTCACGACAGAACGGCTCGCACGCGTCCTCCTCAGCGGGCTGGCAAACAGATGCAGCAGCACAGGCTCGCTCCGGCAACGAGCGTCGCGCAGAACCCATTGTGTTCAGCTCCCGGAATGTTGAGGAGCTGCCACCCGCTGCGGCGGGCCGCATGCGAAACACGCCACTAGCTCCCAACGGGCAGCTTCTGCAGAATGCCAACTCCATAGGGTGGACCACGCGGCAGACCATCCTGTTGGAGCAGGTGCCTGAGCATGCCACAGCAGCTGGCGGCACCCAGGACGGACCGGGCCCAACGCCTGGCTCGATCGTTGCCATGTGGCTGAAAGAGCAGGCAGCTGCAGCACAGCAGGCCAACGGGGGCACTCAGGGCATCAACCTGCCGTCTGAAGACGCTGTGGAGGATGCGGCTTGGCGCTGGAGGTTTGCCCGGCGCTGGCATGCAGAGCAGACGCGGGACATTGATCCCGCCAACGCCAGCACAAGCGACAGGGCAGACGACACTTTGGCCGGAGGGCCGGTTTGGAGCGACCATGCCAAGCTCAATGTCGCCCGCACCGTCTCATCAGAGCTGGGGTCGCTCGTCCGCAACGGCTCCATTGTGGGTGTGGACCTGTTGCTGTTCGAATCCGAGGGTGGCTGGGCCAACCGCGGAGAGCGGTCGATGCTGCAGTCTCAACAATCGCGCTCGGAGCGGGAGCTCAAGGCCGCACGGCTGTGGGACACACCTAGTGCAGCCAACATGAGCCTGTTACCAACGGTGGAGATTGATGCGTGGGGGACGTTCAGATTCATGGTGCTCAAGCTGTCGGGATTGGGGGGTGAGGAGCGAATCATGGTGCATGGGCACAATCACTGCACGGAGGCGAGCCTTGTAGAGGAGGTCAACCGCAAGGTGCGTGGTGGGTTGGAACGTGGGCTGGGGCGAGGTCATAGCAGTGAAGAGTGTGTGGCTTGAATTGAAAGGTGTGAATTGTGTTGCCCAGCTAAGGGCATTGGGCTGGAGGGAACAGCAATATGCGCGCTTGCCTTGGTCCAACACGCTTGTTCCAACGGCAAGTAATAGAGGGACAGCAGATGTCAGGTCAACAACAGCCATTTGTGCTTTGCCGTGAGTAATCGTGCTGTCATTATCATTTGGCCGCCGTGCTGTTGTAGGTGATGCAGTTGATGGGTCTTCAGGCAGCGGCCGGCACACTGCAAGTTCTGGGCGGCGGCATTGTCGAGTGGCGGCGAGACCGTGACCGCTGCATGCGCATGCACTCTCCCTACTGCCTTGATACCAGCTACAAGCCAGCCTGCCAGCCAACAGACTTACTTAACTTGGCAGCAGGCTTGGTCAGGGAGAGCCTGCCACCAGGTTACGTTGTCGCTGTTGGCGATGGAGCCAGGTAAAGGCATGAGGTGACAAAACGCCATCTCAGGTTCTGGAACGTAGCAGGGGTATGGTATAACAAAAGCGAGAATGTGCCTCGGATCATTGCGCGTCAACGCTGGTACTGCACAGACATCACACCAGCAGCTGCCGCACACACACGTAACCATCTAGTCTCGGAGTTTTGTTTGTTCCAGTCATAAATCAATTTCCCAACCTTGCCAGCATTTTTCCGTGGTTTGCCGTCATTTCTTTTTGCCCCTGTGATGCACAATGATCCTGCGTCGTTTTTCCAGAGGCTGTCCTGCCTGCAAACGAAGGCTTTCTGGCTGTGTTTAGTGGCAGCTCAGCTGCAGCTGTGCAAATGGCACATTGCTGCTGAGTGCGACTCATGCGCCGAAGGCTCGTCATGCCAGACAGGCGGTGCTACGACATCAAATGGCCTGCAGGCCTCACGGCGTACGCCTGTGTGTTAGGAACCAGCGCGTTCGCATCGGGGTACGCTCAACCGACACCAGGCAATCCCATGCAGCAATGCATGCATGGATGCGATACACTTTCAGCCACCACTGGCTTGCCCTGCTGACGTAGAGTGCGAGGCTTGCCATGGTGGTACCAGTTCCTGGTGGCTCTGTCAGCACTGCTCCTTATCGCTTGTGTGTGGCTGACGAGCCTATCTGATCCTGGGATAATTCCTCCCATTGCTGTGCGAGGTGGGTGAGCAGCTGCGCAAACCCAGTGTTCCTCAGCATTAATGCAGTGTGAACGCCAGCTGGCCATGGCTCCCCAAGCGACAGCCCAGTTGTTGAGGCGGAATGATGCCACTCCCTTCTCCGCCTATGCCTCCATGCCGCACCACAGACCCTGTGATAGACGCGCTGGAGAGTGGACAGCAGCTGCAAGGTTACAACCAAGACGCCAAGGGCAGGTGGTGAGTGGGTGGGCAGCGTGGTCCCCTGCGCGGCCACTTACATCACAATGCTTCTGGCACCTGCCTTGCTCACTGTCTGCGCAGGACACGCACTGCCCTTACTCCTGAAGGCTACCATGAGCGTGAAACGTTCTGCCTCACTTGCAACGTGTGGCGGAGGCGCGGCTACCACTGCGACATCTGTGGTTTTTGCATGGTGACCGGCCAGGGTTGCAGGGTGTTGCAGTGTCACAGAAGATTACTTGGCACGCAGGTCGCAGAAAGGACTCAAGTGCTTGGGCGGGCAACGAAGGTAGTTGAGAAGCGATGCTGCCAAGTAGTGTGCACTGCCAAAGTTGCTCATGCGCGCATACTTCCTTGCGCTGACGCTGTCAACATTTCCATAGGAAGGAAGATGTGAGCATCCCACCCGTGGGTGTGGCTGAAAGAAGGGGTGGTTTGCAGCTCAGCACTGCCCTCCTTTAACCTGCACTTCATGTCGTGCCTGTTGCAGGTTCCTTCACCGCGCGTTGCTTCATATATGGTTGCTTGCCTGACTGCTGCCGGCAGGAGCGTGGAGACCACCACTGTGGCGTGATGTCCAACTGCATTGCCATCTATAATCACCGCTGGTTCGCAGCAATGCTGTGCAGTGGCTGGGTGGGCTGCATGCTCATGACGGTACGTACGTTGTACATACAGGGCATATGCACAGGTGCTCTTGCCTTCCGAGCTGCAGCGCTGGTAAAACGGAGCGGTTGCATTCTGGCTTTGCTTGGTTGGGCATTGCTGACGCTACGTGCTGGTCTTTGCAATCCCTGTGGTGCAGGGCGGCTGCATGTGGAGGCTGAAAGCGTGAGTGCCGAGCTCCTTGTAAGCTAGCAAGCTGCGCCGCGCTGTTGCGCTGTCTCCTGAGCATGCAACAGCTGACCGGCTGCCCGGTTGTCCTTGCAGCGATGCCGTGTGGGAACAAGCGGAGTCCTACATTCTTATAGTGTTGGCAGCTATCTATGGGTACCATGCCGCGGTGTTCATCTTCGGACTGTTTCATGCGGCAGGGATTCTTTGCGGTAAGGCAGGTCTTTGCGTGGCTGTGCACAGGTCTGATTAATGTTAATGCCAGTATTCTTCTTGCACTGATTCTCTCCCTGGCACCTGTACCTCACCACATGCTGCTTCTCAGATTTCACCACGAAAGAGGTGGCAGGGCGAGAAGCTGACTGTGGTGAACACGCACCCTGCTTCCCTGGCAAGCGCAACCCTAGGGCACTGGCGCGGGCGTGGCGGGCGCTGTGCTGCACACCAGTCATCTGGAAGCCGCACCCCGCTGCATGCGTTCCCTCCCAGCTGCAGCAGCAGGATGCTGGGATCGCCGGCCCTGTCGCTTGGGCAGTTGGACCCACAGCCGCTGTCCTGAGAATACAGCAATTGTGAAATGGGTTTTGTCGCAGTATATGCCTGGTGTATTGGGCTCACGTCTGAATGTACTTGGAGCATTAGCTGCGTGCACAATTGCGCTTGCATCAGAAATTTGGGGTGCGACCCGTCCACGCCCCTTTTTCTGATGTCTTCACCGGTTCTAATCTCTTCACGCACACAAAGCAAAACCCAGCACACCGTGACGGCGAACGTGCTTGTGCAAAGCCCAGCCCAACATGAGAGACCCACAGGACATGAACAATGGCATGTGCGATTTCTGTGCACAGGAGATGGACACGAACGACGCCACGTCTCCGTGCGTGAGGCTTCATTGCCCGCAATGCGGGCAGCGCCTTTATCACAGGGTGCGTTTGAAAACCACGACGCATGGGCCTGCAAATGCGTGCAAACATGGCGGGGCGCAGCGGCGAGCAGGCGCATTGAACGAGCACATTGTGAGCTTCAACGCATGCCAGCAGCACACCCCATTGGCCTGTCCCATTTAGTCAGCAGGCAGCAGGCAGCACTGAGGCCTGTAGATTTTGTGTATGGGTGCGCAGGACTGCGTTTCTGTCTGCTTGCGGCGTATGAAGTGGAAATCTGAAACTTCTGCCAAGGCAGGACTTGGAGCCTTTCCTTGTCCACGAGGCAAAGGTGCGGGTGGGCAGCGGTGCTATGCTGGCTCAGCGTCTCCAGCAAGACATCAGCAGCCTGCAGCGCAAGCAAACCGCTTTCAGGCATACTGCGTCACAACTTCATCACCGTCATCCGTTCCGTTTGCTTGCAACAGGGAAGACGCCACTGGACGAGAGCATGCAGTGCAAATGCAGGATCACGATCGTCACAACGGTAGTTGCACGCGGCTCCAAGGCTGAGCAAAAGAAGGCCGCCAGGGTCGCAGCCATGTTTCAGATCCAAGAGCAGCTGAAGCAGCAGCAGGCACAAAAGCGGGCCACAAAGCCAAAGCAGCAGCAACAACAGCGACAGCGACAGCAGCAGCAGCAGCAGCAGCAGCAGCAGTGGCAGCCCTGTCCCTCTGCTGTCGCACCTGTGCCCCAGGTCCCTGAAGCGCTGCGTGCGCGCCTAGCTGGACCCGAGCAACACGAGGTGCCTGGCATGGAGTTTGTGTCGAATAAGAAACCAAAGGCAAAGAAGAAAGGAGCGGCAGGGGGTGCAGGGGCCAGGGCAGAGGCGGCACAAGGAGTGCAGGCGGCAGGAGCAGCAAGGTTGTCTGCCTCCACACATAATACTGCTGCTGCGCATGTGGGTGGAGGTGGCTCTCGCGCTGAACTCAACTCCAACAACTGGGTGTCAAGGTGAGGCGTGAGGACCTGGGCAATGCAGCAACCTGCGATTGTAGCCACCATTTTGCCTGCTGTACGTGCAGCTGCTTGCAATTGTATGACATGCCATGCCTGTGACTCTCCGCCCCTGCGAATGACTGCCTGCAGCGTGGACGCATACAACAAGCTGCTGGCTCAGCTGGGTGCGGGCAGCTCTGACGAGGACGAAGACAGCAACGCTCAGGGACAGCAGGCACCACAGACCCCTCCCCTGACCTGTGAAAACAGCGGCGGTGGTGCGTCATTTGGCGCACCTCTTGTGGTGGAGGTGGAGGACGAGGAGGAGGACGGCACTTTGGACGTGCTTCAGAGCGTGTTGGGGGTGCTAGCTGCATTTGGTGTGGAGCTGCCGCTGGGCTCCCACACTTCGCCCGAGTGGCTGCACACGGTGTTGGTGGCGCTGGACAAGCTAGCGCAGCAGGGGTGAGCTCAGACAGGACGGAGTGTGTGTTGGGGAGGGGATCAGCAGCAGAGGAACAACAGTGCCCAAAGTCATGTCATAGTGTGCAAAATGTGTGATACTCAGTGCCTCATGTGACCAAGGCGTGTGGTGCTGCTGTGGGCTGTCGTTGGATCGCGACTCAATCTGCTCACCTGCTTCCCAAACTTGCAGGTACGACGTGGATGGGTTCAGGGACATCGTGCAGGAGCAGCTGCTGCTGTGCTGTGCTGGCGGTGGCGATGCAAGCGGCAGCAGCAATCAAAGCAGCGCAGGCGGCGGGTGGGATGGGCATGGCTTGAACACTGCCGCTATCGAGGACCAGCATTCCTACCCGCCTGAGCAGTACGCGCAGCAGCAACAGTGGGACTTGCAGCCAGTGTTCAACACTGCAACAACGGAGACTGCTCCAGTTGCGGCGATGCCCATGGCTGCTACAACTGGGGCGCTGCCTAGTCCCATCCTGACCCAGCAGCAGGAGCAGCAGCCTGCTCTGTCGCCTTCCCCGGCCATGCACCAGGGAATCTCTTTTCACAACCCCTGGGCCTCCCTTCCGCCGCTGCAGCCTCTGTCAGGCCCTGCCCCGTTTGTGCCTGTGCCGCACGGCGTTGTGGCTGGGCTTGCGGTTTCACAGGCCGGCTACAACCCCTTGCGTTTTGGACTAGCTGTCCCCGGCGCCACCATCGCCACTGCCCCAGCCGCCATCGCCCTTGCTGCCGTGAGCCCTTTGCGGCACGACGCCTGCCCAGCAGCAAACGTGGCCCACCCAACAACAGCGGCTCCCATGCCCTTAGCTATGGCTGCTGCTCAGGTGCCACTCTCTGCGCCAGCTGGGGCAGGGGCAGCGTGGGCGACTGCCTTGCCGATCAACTGGCAGCAGCAGCAGCCGCTGGCTGTCAAGGGCCCAGGGGCGGCGCTGGAAGCGACGGCTGGAGGCACGGCGGGCGGTCAGGATGCAGCTCAGCAGCAGGAGCAGCAGGAAGATGAGGACGAGGACTTGGCAGAGCTGCTGTCGCTGTGCTTGCCCGCGCAGGCTTGATGCAGCATTTCGTGCCTGCCGTCATGCTGCTGACTCAGACCTGTGGGAAGGCCACAGGGTAGGGACGTGTGCTTGGGTGTCAAGCCGAGGGAGCAACGTGCCGCACAATGTTAATCTCAATGCAAGGCATGGGTTGTTTCCAATGCAGGATTGCGACCAAAGGTGCTGGCTGCTGGCATGGCGGTCTGCGACTCCCAAGGCTGTGTTACTCAGACAACAGGCAGTCAAACGGCTGCAGTTCAGGTCCTAACGCAGGGCGCCATAAACATAGCAATGCAAAGTCCACGGCGCTTTGAAAATCATCCAAAGTTATAAATTGTTGCAGCCACTACCAAAGCCGGCAAGAAGGCGCAGGCATTGCTGGTGTTCACATACCAAAACAACAAAGATACCATGCCAAATCAATCCCAGGAATCGAGGCCAGTCACGAATGTTCAACGGACCTGAACAAAGTACTGGGGCCTGTTGACATGCCAGTTCTAGTTTGGCAGCAACAATGGTCATAATCAAGATCATGAGACATCCATTATCAACAAGGCCACTGCTCACAGCAAGCCATTGCCATAATGCTCTACAAAGCATCATCAGCACCATGCGCGGCAGGTTATGGAAGCAGACACAGAGTTGCAGCAGGCAGACTACCTTATTCCATATGCGTGCCACGCATGCACATGCATGCAGAAAAGCCATAACCCCCGCAAACTCAGGGTTTCAAACAATGGTGACAGATCCCTTCCGAGGGCCCTTGCCCTTAGCATAGCCGCTGTCAGCAGCCTGTAAGGCGCTGCCTGCACTGCCCTCCCCCTTGAGCAAGTTATCAGACATGTGCCGACTGCCCAACTGGTTGGAGGAGCCAGTACTGGGCTGACTGCCCACCAGCGCACGCCGCACCAGCCCTTCAACGTCGATGTCAGGCGGCAGCTGTGACAGCAGGTCGGCGATGCGCCTGCTCGCGGCACGGCAGGCAGACACAAAAGGACACAGGATGAACAAGGCGAAGCTTGCCATGAAGATGATGGTGACGATGAGGCCCACGATGTGCGTCTGCATCACACTCTGGTAGGCAGCCCTGACGGACTCGTAGTACGACGCACCCAGCTGCAGCAGGCCTGTAACATGGCAGGGCAGAACGTGGGCAAAAGGGCGCGCCAGGTCTTGGAAGGTGGCAGCTTACAAGGTAGCAGGGTGCGCTGGTTAGGGCCTGCATGCTGCGTATTTTCCCATGGTAGAGAAGACAAGTTCCTGCAACGTGCTTTTTCCATTAGAGCCCATCCCATACCAGATTAAAAACTCCGCAACAGAGCGACGACCGTCAAGATATCAAGCAATTGTCTTGAGAATGTATTCAGCCATCTCGTCAGAATCAAAGGGTGACCTAAAAACGTTGTAAACATCATCAATATCTTGTTTTGATACAGATCCTGGTTCAGGGTAATCATATCCTACCGTGATAGAGACATAGTCTTCTGGTTTGCCTTTGCGGAATTCCATGGTTCTGAGGTCAAAAACACCATTGTCAAATCCAATCAGCTCGTTTTCATCCATTACATCCATAAGAGTGTCGTCTGATAGTAATGATTTCGCTTCTTTCACAAGTTTGTCTTTGTGATACCCATCGCCTAACTTCATAATAACTTTTGCCAACATTTCGATCATCTTGTCACAAGCATTTTTCTTCTCTTGTTGTGAAGTGTTTCGCATAATTTCATTGTATGCCATGATTCGCTTGGAGAATTCATCTGTTACTTTGGTAGACAAAAACGTGCGAAGTGTATGACCAGGTTCGTCATGTTGCCATGGGCCGGTAGTTTTGTTGAAGTAATACCAACCAAAACGATGAACATATTTAATCGTGTCTCTGTAGAGCTGAGCAGCGACAGATGCAATGTAATAATGAGTGATTTTTCTGCAGCTTTATCAATCAATTTCATGAGTTCTGGTGATTGCGAGCTGCAGGTAAGGTGCTTATACTTTCTGCTACACTTGTCTGAATATCAATCCGAAAGAATTTCACCATTCTGTGTCTTGAAAATGAAACCGTCGATGCGGTCGTGTTCATGCTTTGTAATAAGACATGTGTGAGGATAACCAAAAACAATGTCGTAGCCATTGTATGAATTGCGTTCTAGTACAGGATTAACATAACCATTTTCACCAACAGATTGGTCATGTCTTCGATAGATTCTGTCATAGCTTGTCTTTCACATGCATCGCGGTTACATCTGTCCTTGATATCTTTGTATGCACGTATCATTTCGAGGTTGGTTTCATCGAATAACCATTGAGGCATAACATTGATGGTTGTGTTTTTAATAGTGGTATATTTGATGTGATCCACAATCGAACCACTAGCAACAACAATGCTTTCCTTACCAGTAAGGATGTCAACAAACCCCCAAACGCCATTTCCTTTTTTCCAATGAGCCATGCGATTGTCAATCTGGAAGTATGCATTTGGGTTACCAGACTTGGATTTTGCCATGTATGTATCGATTTCCAATACTTTGTTTTTGAATGCTTGCATATCGCGTACAGCAGCAGCTGCATTTTTCTTTTGCGTCAACATCAACAATCACAAGATTGTCACATCTGATACCCCAGTTTGTAGCTTTGCCTTTCTTGCCATATTTCTGCAGACTTTCGATATGAATAGTTGACCATCCTTTCAGACATGCTTGTTTCTCATTGGTTTTGAGTGGAATCATCGGTTGTTCCTTGATGCTTGTCATCATGCTTGATACTATACAGTATAACTTATCTTTATATCAATTTTTGAACGCAGACAGTCTTATATGAGTTGTTGATTTCTAGTTTCACAGGTTGTCTCTGGTCTTCATTCACACCCTCTACCACCTTTTCACCGCCAACCTAAAATGTTTATTGTTGCATTATTATATCACTATTTTGAGGTAGACAGGTAGAGGGTTTATGACCACCACCAAACCGCCAAGAAGATTTTCGAGAGGTGCAGCAGGACTGGCATTGCTCCAAGTGTAGTCCCCAGCATCTTTATGGGACAACGTTGTAACGTGCATGGCCTCTGGAGAGTGCACTGAACACTGACCCGCAATGTGGACTCCACTCACCAACATGCATCTCAGACGCCACAAGGGGCCTTGGTCATACAACAGGTTGCTCTCTCACTGCCACACTCACTAGAGGTGCTGATGACACAACAGAGGTGCCGCGGCAGTTGAGAAGCTTGATAAGCCCGCGCCCAAGGGGTTGAACCTTGGTTGGCGTCACATGCACGTGCCGAGTGACCGATGTGCCGAATGACCGTGTTACAGCATTGCAGTCAGCCGTCAGGGGCAGGGTGTACAATAAAAATGTCCGTGACCCCACAGCCAGGAGCATGCATGCAAACATTTGTGTGAGGTTGTGGCTGGGCAGTCATAAACACCACACATAACCTGAAAGTGGCCTAGGTGGCCTGCTGATATCCAAGCGCAGCACGCACCCACAGCCAGCGCTGTCAAGGTGCAAGCCCTGCGCCTCAGTCCTCTCGTGCCCTCTTCGTGCCGCCACCGCCACCGCCGCCTGCCCCTGGCCGAGGCCCAGCCTGTGGACCATCATCTGGCAGCGCCCTGATGCCTGACAGGATGTACCCTCCCGTCCCGCTGCATGTCATCTCGGGATGAGTGCGCATAGGCAGCACCTGGTGTGGCCGCATCCAGCTCTCCTGCAGCTGCAGCATCACCGCCTGCCGCTTGGCGACGAGCTGGTGCATGCAATCGGCCAGAGGCTGAGGCCAGGGGGAGAAGACCACAAACGGCGCGCTGGGCTGCAGCAGCGGCAGCACCTGCTGCATGAGCGAGGACGTGTCGATACGCGGCGAGGCGACGATGCTGCTGGCAAAGCCCTGTTGAGCCATGCGCCGTGCCAGCGCCTGCGCAGCCTGTGCTCTGGCTGCCTTCTCCAACTGCGCCCCACCCGCCGCGTGCACACTCGCTGACGCCTTGCTGCCTTGACCATTGGTTGCCTGCGCCCCCGCTGACCCTGCCCCAGCTCCGTCCGCTACCGTGCCTGCCGCGCCTGTGCCACCTTGGCTGCTGGGTTCCCCTTCTTCCTCAGCTGGCATCCCGCCCACCGCTGGCGCTCCTGCTCCTGCTCCGTCTGTCTGCATAGCGTCCGGCTGCCCAGGCGCTGCCTCCTCCTTGCAGGGCCCAGCTGCAGCGCCCACCTCCTGCGACTGTCAGCAAGGCACAGTGGCAGAGGGGTCAAGACAGCAGATGAGCCAGCAGAGCTGGCATGAGGTGGTTGTGATCAAAGGGCAATCAGTGGCACTGGCGCTCGATGCAGGCGAGTCTGAAAACTTGAACACGGGCGTTGCTCAGGTGCAGCACACATTGCAACGTGCTCAGCACTGCAACTGTTTTCAGCCGTCAAGCACCCCCACCCAGCCATACTAACCGCCTGTCGCTGCTGCTGGGCCTGCCGCAGCTGCGCGATAGACATTGTGCACAGGATGGCCCTTTCCGCCTCGCTGAGGTTCATCCCCCTCAAAGCGTCGCTGCTGAAGGGCCTGCCCAGGTGTGTGCTGCACACGCCGCCCAGGCCGGCCATGCGCTCTAGCACAGCGCCCGTCACGACACCCATGCAGTTGTCCAGCACCAGCACCTGCGGGCAGGCAGGCGGGAGGGCGTTAACCTCAGGGTGAGGGAGCCATGCACTGCTGATACGAGTCATAACATATGACCCTGGCTGGGATACAGCCAGCAAATATCACTGTGATCACGCGCTGATGTACTTTGCCCTGCCAACTTTGCATGATTGTGGCTTACAGAAACCCACCGAGGTGCCGGCTGCGATGTTGGCCAGGTGCAGTAGCGCTGCCATCGAGTCAAAGCGCAGGTTGAAGACTCGGTCAGGTCCCTTGTCGTAGTAAGCCTGTCATGAACAGATGAACATGTTTTTTAGGATTGCCAATGAAACCAAGTCATGCAGTGCTGGCAGAGCGGTCAAGACACCCCCGCTTCTACCATTGCCGCTGACATTGTGCTGTTCAACAATCGCACAGAGCTTGACACAAGGGAACACCTGAACGCACCTGGCAGATGGCCCGCGCCGTCGGCTGCCTGGCAACAATATACACGACGTACTTCTTGGCTTTCTTCCGCTTATACTTGTCCTGCGAGAACTCTGTCTTGGCCTCGAAGGTTGCGCTGTTGCTGCACAGCTCCTCGACGATCTCCACGCCAGACTGCGCAGCGATCGCATACGACAGGCGATGATCATCGCACTAAGTAGGCAAGTCATGCACCACACAGCAACAGCCATGTTGGCTTGCTGTGTAAACAGCGCTTCAGGTGCTGTGTGCGCCCACCTTGCCCTGCTTCTTGAGCTCCTGAATTTCGTCCTTGCCGAGCTTTTGGTTGTCAGCATTGCGGTCAAACAAGGTGCTGTTGTCCTTTTCCGTGTCTTGCACAGCTGTCACAAATTCCGTCAGTGGGCTGCGCGGTCGTTTTGAAACAAGGAGGCGCAAGCATATTAATGATTGCGGCAGACCATCGTGTCACATCTTGTGCCATGAGCTATGACTGCACAACAGCCGCACCTGTCTGAGCGGACAAGCGACTTGCCATCTGCGGACAGCTGGAACAGGGAGCCAAAAGCAGCTCCCACAAGTGGCGCCATGGACACAAATTTCTTCCCAACCTTGATGTTCCTGTGCATGGGCAAAACAGTTCAAAGGTATGGTGCAGCTGGGCTGCGAGCCGCCGAAATGTAGCAGCCGCCATGGTCACTCACCCATTGGCCTTGACGCGGATGAATGATGCCTTTTCGCCGCGCTCGTCGACCACGACATTGTCGCCATCACGAATCAGCAGAGCGCCCTCCATGGTTGCCGTGCTCGCACATACAGGGGCTGCACAGAATTGCATTTTCTGTGTTCCCACGTTTGTATGAAGCCAATATTGATGTGTCCAGACATCTTGGACGCGTCTATATTAACCTCAGCACTGCCACGCATGACCACCATGTCCTGAACGGTTTCGCCAGACAGCTGCTTCACGCGGTGGCTCGGCACTTGGCGCCATGGCGGCAGGCCTGGTGTACGTGAAGTTCCGGGCTCAGCTGTCATGGGATCCCATCAGCTTTGACGGCCACTTTATCAGCGTCGGCGAGCTGAAGCGGCTGGTGTGCGACAAGAAGTCGCTGGGTGATGCTGTTGCAGAGCTGGTGCTTTCAGACCCCAGCGGCAGCGAGTACAGTGACGATGCGGCGCAGATCCCCAAGGGCAGCCGAGTGCTGCTGCGGCGCGTGCCTCAGAACAAGGCCCGTGTGCTGGTCGGGTCCACCCCTCTGCCTTCTCCACCGACGCTGACGCTGCAGCATCTGCAGCCCGCGACAGCAGCACAGCCTTCAACCGGCGGCGGAGCTGGTGGCGCTGCAGCGGCAGCGGGTGTGGCTGACGAGTTTGGCGCAGACCCCTTCGCTCAGAGCGCTGCCAGCTTGCAGCAGGAACAGGCAGCGGCGCGCAACCTGGTTCTGGCAGCGGCGGCAGCACCTGCACCAGCCAAGCAGGATCGACCAGGAAGCTGGGGTATGGGCGGGGGCCGCGGCGGGCCAGGCGCAGCAGCAGGCCGCGCAGGCGGCGGCAGAGGGCGCGGACCAGCCGCAGCTTACATCTGTCGGCGCTGTGGCGAGGCTGGCAAGCACTGGGAGAAGGACTGCCCAACTGTGGGCGACCCTGCCTTTGACTACAAGACTCTGCGCATGCCCACGGGCATTCCTGTCACAAAGCTGGAGAAGACTGCGGACGGCAGCTTGTACCTGCCCACTGGTCAGCTTGGCCAGCTGGCCTCCAACAGGGCTGCCTTCGCCAAGGAGCTGGCCCTGATGACAGGCGCTGCAGCAGAAGATCAGGCGGCAGAGGCGGCAGAAGGTGTGCAGCAGCAGCAGACGCTACTGGCACTGCCTGCACCTGCAGGGCCTGCAGCTGCTGTAGCGCCAGCAGAGGCGCAAGGGCATCAGCAGCAGCAACCGCTAGACCAGCAGCCTGGACCAGCTTCAGCTTTTCCTACGCCACCAGCGCAGGCAGATCAGCAGCAGGCGGGCGAGGCTGACTTGTTCGGCGATGATGAGCCTGACCTGGCGGCGCCTATTCCCATCACCTTGGGAGGCGACTCTGCAGATCAACAGGGCTCTCAGACAGACGTCAACGGTAGCAAGGCGTTGCATGGCAAAGACATGGACCCAGCAGAGGCGTGGGAGCTGTTTCAAGAGCTCAGGGATGTGCTTCCAGCCGGCACCACGCTCCAGCTTTGGAAGGAGGCCTTTGCAATTCCACAGCCGCTCAGCGCTGAAGCGTTTGAGCGACTGCAAGACGAGCAGCGGGCTGCCGCAGCTGCTGCAGCTGCCACTTTGAGCAGGGAAAAGGATGGCACAAGGCCCAGCCGCGCATCAGTTGAGCGTGAGCAGCAGCACAGCACCCTGTCGCGCTCCTTGTCACGCGACGAGGTGTATGATGCATGGCACCGGCACCGCATGTCTCCCAGGCCTTCTGTCAGGCCCAGCGGGCGACGTTCGCGTTCCCGATCACGGCCACGATCACGCTCGCGCGACCGCAAGCGCAGCCATCAGCGCTCCCCATCGCGGGGCTCAAGGCGCACGCCAGAGCGCTCGCCATCTATTCGGCGCCGCCAGCCGTCGTTGAGCCCGCCGCCGCAAGAGAGCAAACAGGATGTCTCCCGCCGCCCGGCCAAGGTAGGGGCTCAGCCAGCTCTGTTTGCTGCACCTGCATGCCAAGCGTTTCTGGTGTGAAGCGCCCTTGCAGCTCATGCTCATGGCAGCATCTCAGCACTTGCAGCATACGACAGCCCTGTGTGTTCACTGCCATGCGGCTCATGGTCTGGGCTGGCTGCTTGTGATGTTGAAGACCAATTTGATGATGCTTCAACATGCTTTGTTGCCTGCAGGACCACGAACGCCGTGACCACAACAAGTCACATGATGAGGCCAGCGATGGTGGGCGGCGCAGGGAGCGCTCGCTCACAGTTGAGGACAGCAGCAAGGCTGTTGTCGACGTGGGTGTGAGTGACAGGAGCAGGCGGGAACTGGCTGCTGAAGCAGCAAGCGGCAGGAAGAGGCAGCGAGCTTTGAGCCGCGAGGGTTCCCGACAAGACCTCGAAGGCAACGACAGGTGCAGATGGTGCATGGCTAGTGCCAGGGCGTGGCAGCAAGTGGGAAGGGTAACGCGGGCTAACCAGGCACTCTGCAAGTGGCATGCATGCGCTTGGCGCTACCATGCAATGTGTGCTTTGCTTGGTGCGTTGTGTCACCAGACTGCTGAACTTGTGGGCTGTTGTGGCATTATTAGCAGACTGTTTTGGCAAGTATGTTCGGCTCAGTTCTTGGTGATGCGCAACAGCTTGATGAACGGCTGCGTTGTAAGCGAGGTGCCGCGCGGCGATACATCGCTGCGCGCGTGCTCGTTATTATCGCCGCCGGATGTGTGGACGCTGGCTTTTCATAATTTTGTTGTTGATATCATCAGCACAGAAAGTGAGAGGAACCACCTGTGCTTGAGATTGTGGTTGCTCGCAGCGCTTGCCATGCATGAGCGCCTGACAGCTTGTTGTGCAGCTGAAAAGGGATCTTGGCACAATCACGGCGGTTGATTGCAGTCCTGCAGCCTTTTCGCATCACGGCATGCAGACGTGCATGTGCATGTGCATGGTCCTGCTGAAGCCCTGCTGGAAACACACGCTTGTTTCGTTTCCTTTTAATCGGCTGCCACATGTCTTCTGAAACACCTGCCCCTTGCCTTGCAGGTCTCGTCATGACGGTCCCAGCAGCAGAGCGCGCGGCAGGACTCCAGAGCGTGTGCACGCCGCGCGCAGCAGTTCACCCAGTGCTGCTGATGATGCACATGTCGATGGTGCCAGAAAGGATGCAGACAGCAAGAATAAGAAGAAGCACAAGTGCGTTGTGTTTGGTGTTGAGAATTCGTCCCATTTGTTGATTTGTATGAATGTTGTGTGTGGGAGTGGTGGGAGTTACAGCCTGGCCATGCTCCGTTCACTTGATCAGTTGCACCAGTTGCAGCGTGACCACAGCGGGGTTGATTGGGGGCGTTATGTTGTCTGTTAATGGACAGCCGGGTTTCCTTGTCAAGACCAATTCTGCCATCAACACATTGCTCTGCTTGGCTGCCCAAGCAGGAGGGACAAGAAGCACAAGGAGAAGGACAAGCGGAAGCGCAAGGCCAAGCGAGAGTCTCGCTCAAGATCAAGGTCCTGGAGGTCAAGGTCCCGCACGCCATCTCGTTCAAGGTCAAGGTCTCGTCCCAGGCCTGGCTCCCGCTTCAGGTCCCCATCGCGGTCGCCCTTGCATGTGGCTGGAACGCAAAGAGACGCCGCACGAGCCGCTGACATTGTTGATCGGTGAGGCAATGTGTTGGGAGGATTCCAGTTGTTGCACAACAGCTTGTATGCAGTGATGCAGCAATTGCAGTGCAGCTTGGTCGGTGACTAGCCCTGTTCATTCTCAAGGCACGCGTTGAGTGCTGATCAGATGTTGGATGTACAGGTCAGGCGTGTATAAGCCCAATGTAAGCTGGAGCATTGTTGACCCAAGCTGCTGTGTGATTGGCTGAATCTGTTCCCGCGCTGCTTATCTGGTTTGCTGTATTGGCAGGTACATCCCATCCGATCCGTTTGGCAACGGAGGTGCAAGCAGCAGTGACGACGAGCGCAACGGCAAGCGGAAGGGCAACCGCAAGCGATGAAGACATCGAGCTTGCTCTTGGCTGGCAGCTGTCAAGGCTCCTCGCCTGCTTGAGTGGCAGTCTGGCCAGTGGAAGGCGCCCGGGGAGGAGCAAGGGTGATGTGTTTGACCCAATTAGCCACGCATGTCATGAGCTCCTCTATAGGACAGGGCTGCTCGAGTTTCGCTTTCCTGCCCCGGCGCCTGCCACAGCAAACTTTCAGCAGTAGGAGGTGCTGCAGGAAGGCAGCGCTATAGGCAAATGACCTAGGATATGCAGTGCGCACACCATTTATAGATCTGATCATTAGGCGTCACCAGGACGTAAAGTTTTGATGCACACGTTTTGTCAACATTCTGCATACTGCTCAGTCTATGAGCCCCTTGCCATGCCTACACTCCGTAAGTCTGCTTTCAGAGCAGCTTGCTTGTCTGAGATGAAACGGGCATCAAGCCATGGAAGAACTTTTTGGCCTGATTTAGCACCAGTTGCTACAAATTACCAAGTTGCGGTGGCCTACCACAAAACAGGGGGTTGATTGCAAGCACACCTCCCAATCAAGCAGTGGCGTTCATGCACCAACTCACTCATCACATTCCGCCATAGGCAAAGCGCTTTGCAAACAGTCACACAGCTGGCTGCTACGAACAGTCATCTGCACGGTTCCAACACTAGCTTTGATGCGTGAGGGGCGCCTTGACAGGCAAGGATATCAGCATGGTGTAGTGCTGGCAGGTGGCGGAGTCATCGCCCTCAGCCAGCACACAGTGGTCGCGCGCCTTGGTCAGCCACTTGCGTGCCTCCTTGTGCTTGCCCGCCAGCTTGCACACTTGGAACGCGTCGTACTCTGCCTGCATCAACATGCACGGGTCGGCCAGCCCCTCCTGTTCCAGCAGCTGCATCTTCTCCTGGATGTGCCCCAGGGCCACCTCGCAGTCGCCTGCACACTGCGTCAGCTGGTGATCCAGCCATGCGATGCGGCTGCGGCGGCTGTTGCTGGTCGCCAGGGCGTCACCTGTCAGGGAGCACGCCTCGCAGGCACAGGCGAAGCCGAAGTGGGCGGTCAGATACGCCTGGCGGCGGTCTCGGGTCTGACTGGGCTGTATGTAGGACGTCAGTAGCTCCTCGCCCTTGGAGATAGCCCTGCTGGCGTACACGGTCTCCATCCCTGCCAGGCAGGGACAGAAGAAACCAAATGGCGCAACCGCAACGCTCTGATTTGGCGCGACAAGCTCAGGGCCTTGGATTCGCCTGGTTGCTAACCTCTTGCTGCGGCCTGCGGCTGTGTTCCACTGTAAGCGCAGCAGCAAAGCTCACCCATGTTTTCGTTCCAGTTGTGGGACACGTTGGGCGTACATGAGTGGTTGACACGTGCCACCGTCGGGAACACGCCTGCGCAGCCAAATGGACGCAAACCACACTGATGACCCACAGCAAAGGGGGAGGTGCTTGCAGGGCCACAGCCAGGTCCAAGTGGGGCTCCTGACGTTGCTGATTGTTTTGGTTTTGGTTTTGGTCAGTGGGAATTCACGTGGCATCACTGAGCCCGCAAAGGAACATCATTTACTAACAGTGAGCCCGCAAAGGAAAGTCATTCAGTAACAGTGAGCCCGCAAAGGAACATCATTCAGTAACCTCTCACCAGCGCCCAGGGACGCTGCCTTAATGCCCAGCGGTAGGCTGTTGTTGTGGAAGATGCTGATGGGCTTGCGCTCTGGGCCATAGACCTCCTCTGACTGGCATAGCGAGAAGAAGGCCTGCTGACCCTCTGATGGCAACCTCTCCACCGCCGCCTGCGCTGCCTCCTCGGTGTACTCCTCTGGCCGAAGTACAAACAGCGGGGACTCCGCTAAGATGCGCTCCCCAAGTGCTATGTCACGGGTGGCGACAGCGCCCATGCCCTTGCCGGGTATTGGGACCACTGCAAACGGCCATTGGCTGCTGCCGGCTGCGGCGCTGTCGGGTGCATCAGTGCTGGCAGGTGGTGCAGGACTGCAGGAAGATGAGGCGGCAGTCACAGCTGGCTGCTGATGCAGCATGACTGGGCAAAACCAGCTTATGAGGTGAGTTATGAGACTGGTGCCACACTGCTTTGGTTGGTGTGCCACAAAGTTTGACTGGTGCAACACGGGGCAATGCTTCATCTCGCTACGCAAGGCCGGCTGCTCCTGACGTAACGACGTCTACAGCCATGGACGAGGCGCTGCGAGGGGCGCTGCACAAGCGTAGGGAACACCTGGCTGCCAACCTCGAGTGCGTGACAGGCATGACGCGTGCTAGCCAGAGGGATTGAGACCGCGCTGCGATCAGCATCATGCAGGAAAGCGTTGGCCACTGCACCCACCACCTCTGCAGTGTGCACCCACGGCTGCTGACACCATGTGTGCCACTGCCTGCCCTGCTGGCAGCACGCTGAGCATGAAGGCCGTGCGCAGGTTGCTAGAAGGCGACATGAAGCTGCAGGCCTTGGAGCTGGACAAGCACAAGGGCCTAGTGACAAGGCTGCTAGATGAGGTGAGAAGCCCAGCAGAGGTTCAGATGCGTCAGCAGGCAGCTTAACAAACTGCAAATTGGAATCTGTGAGTGGTTTTCTAGCTGCTTCACTTGGTTGCAAGGCACCTAAGATAGCATGGGCTCAACGCTGCCCTGACGATGCAGGTTGTGCTCAGTAAGGTCGCAAGCCAGGATGCGGAGCAAGACGACGCAGCAAAGGAGAATGCTGCACCCGCCGCCAAGGGCAACAAGGCCAAGTCCGAGGCAAGAGCTTCGACCAAGGGCAAGGCGGGGGCTAAAAGGGCTGCGGCGGCTGCCAAGCCCAGGTGGCAGCAGGGGACCAAGGCCAAGCGTGTGGCCAAGGATGAAGAGGAGGAGGAAGAGAGCGGCAGTGATGACGACAGTGAGGAGGCGAGCGGCAGCAGGGCGGCAAAGCGCAAGCAGGCGGGAGCCAAGGCCAAGTCTGGTGGGCGGAGGAGGGCTGCTGGAGGCAGCGACGATGATAGCGACGACGAGGTGCGGTGAGGGGTGACCAGTCACGACTAGTACAGCGCTTGGACGCAGGGCTTGGAGTTGAGACTGGGACAGTTTTTGTCGCGTGCCTGTTATTTCTGGATTTTCCTGGCCGCTGCTGAGCTGCTTCTGTTATGCACAGCGCGGAGAGGATGCCAGGCCTTCAGCACAGCATAGTGGTTACCTCAGTTCTGGTCGTTTGCTGCCCAGACGGCTGTATGGGCAAAAAGCCTACTGCTGAGTTGCACTCTTGGGACGCTGCCAGAAATTTGACAGCATAACATGGGGATTCTGATGCTTGCTTGCTGCCTGGTGTATGGTGGTGCAGGAAGCATCCGCGGAGGAGGAGGAGGAGGAGGAGGAGGAGGAGGTCAAGCCCAAGAGGGGCGCCAAGGCGGCGTTGGCCAAGCCCCAGCCTCTGGACAAGGCATCAGGTGCATGCCTGGGGCCTTTGCAGCCCTTCCTCGGCAACTCTTGCAGCGCACAGGGGTAACTGTCAGCACTGCCTGGACCTTCTGCCTGGCCCTGCAAGCCACTTTCATGCATCCTGCTACAACTGAACGGTCACAGCACCCCATCTCCACTGGTAGTTTGTGGTAAATGGCGTCTGGTGTTGCCTTCATGCCACGAGCTCTGGCTCATCGCCCACCTGAACGCACTGCACTGTGTGTGCAGAGAAGCAGAGGAAGCGGGTGCAGGACCTGCGCGCCATCTGCAACCGCGCAACCATCAAGTGAGTGGGCATGCATGGATGCCTGCTGAAGCCCCCGCCGTCTGTCCTTATGACCAGCGATGCAGCGTTTCAAGCGGCATGCTTGCTTTCAAAGCACGAGCGGCATGACTGCACACCCTGCCGTCAACACCCACCTCCCCACTGGGTGAATCAACCCCCTTCTTCTGCCTGCCCTGCGTTCAGGGTTGCACCCACCATCTACTCCAGGAACAAGGGTGACGATGCGGCTGTGGCGAGAGCACTAGAGGAGCTGCTGGCTAAGCACGGGCTTCGGGCAAACTCACGGCAGGATGAGATAGCGGTGCGTTGTTTGGACAGGGAGGCTGGGCGAAGGACAGCAAGGTGTTGGGGTGGCAGGGCGTCAAAGGGGTTCGGAGGCAGAGGTTGTGCGAGTGCAGGAGTCCGAGGAGGAGGCAACTGCACTGCTGCTGCTTCAAGTGCGCAAACCTTTGTTTCCTGCACAAACGGGTCATGAAGGTTTCTCCGCAGCTGCACATGTGGCACATCAACAATGCCCGGACTGAGCAACAGGATAGTGCACTGGTAAAACAATTGGGCAGCAGGCGAGGCTTTTGGTTTGAAACTGCAGTGCGCTGCATGGATGCTACAAACTTGTTCTGCCTGTCCTTGCTCTTGCTTGGGTGCGCTGCCCTGTTGCCACACGCCTGCCACAGCCCCCACCCAATCACAGCTCTCGTTCTTGCCACTTGCTTCACGCAGCCTCCCCCCCCCCGTCACGCGCTGTTGCCTATGCGCTGCTTGCCACGCAGGCCGTGAAGGCGCAGTTAGAACGCCAGAGGGATCTGGACGGCATTGACGTCTCCAACATTGTCGGCAACGAGGGGCGCAGGCCACGCCGCGCCGCTGCTGCTGCAGCATCGGTTGCCGCCCGGTGAGGCATCACATGGGCGCCGGGGGGAGCAGGGTGGATGTATGGATGGGTTACCTCACAGGGGCATGAGACCCTTACTGTGGACAGGATGGGGTGGGGAATTCACTAAGGGCGTGTGTGACTACTGAGTGCGAAAAAGATTTGCTTGCGGCCAGCTTTTTCACTCTGACTGTAGCACTGCCCCTCTCGTGCGTTGTTACCTTGCAGGAGGTATGCAGCAAGTAGCGACGAAGACGAGAGCGCGTCGGAGGACAAGGAGAGCGAGCAGGGCAGCGAAGGGGGGGAGGAGGAGGTGGAGGACAAGGGTGTGCGGAGGGGCAGGAAGCAGGGCAAGAGGGCGGTGAAGCGAGAAGAGGAAGACAGTGAGGAGGGGGAAGCGAGCAGCAGCGGCAGCGAAGAGGAAGAGGAGGTGGCGGAGAAGGGCAAGCGGGGCAGGAGCAAGCGCGGCAGGAAGCAACAGGAGAGCAGCGACGAAGAAGAGGCGGTTATTAGTGATGAGGAGGAGCAGGAGGACCGGCCAGCGAGGCGGAAGGTGGGCGCCAAGGGGGAGAGGGCAAAGGCACAGGAGAGCAGCGATGAGGAGAGCGCTGGGGAGAGTGATGAGGACGATGTGAAGCCCAGTACGAGGGCAGACAGGGGGCAGGGAGAGGCTGCTGCCAACGCCAAGGCAGCAACCGGTGCAGGGGGAAGCAGAGGGACGAGCAGAGCAGAGGAGCAGGAGGAGGAGCAGGGTGCGGATTGGGCCTGCAAGCCCAGCAGCAAGGGCAAGCGTGGCAGACAGCAGCAGGAGGGCAGCGAGGGGGAGGCGGAAGAGCAAGGGGCAGGGCTATCGGGCGCAGCAACAGGGGATGAGGATGTGGCTGTCCCTGTTGGCAAGCGGCCGAAGGCGGACAAAGGCGTTGACGTGGCCTCAGCCGGGAACGCCAGAAGTGTGCACGATGAGGATGATGAGCTGGCAGATGATTCAGGTCTGGAAGACGTGGCGCAGGTGAGAATGGCTGCCTGCTGACAGTTGGGGGAGGGGCTGGAGAATTGAGCGCTCTGTGTCAGCGTGGTCTCATCTGGGTGCGAATTGTTGCTTGTCGTGTTCTTGTCTCCACACTCAAGTTGCTCTCCACACCCTGTCCGCAGGCGGGTCCTGCTAAACGAAAAGGACGAGCCCTGATTGATGATGAGGACAGCGAATGATTTCAAGTTGTTAGCTGCAAGGACTACAATGTTGCAGTTCATGTGTTTCCTTTCACACACCTGCAAGCTCTTGGCGAAGTCCAATGGCAAGCTGCGCCCTTGCGTGTCGATCTACCCTGACGAGCAAGTCACAGGACTCGATTGTTGCAGGGACCTGTAGCCCACACACTGGTGTTGCGATTTTGCAGTGCGCGCCCCGTGGGCACGCAATGGATGGCATACCCGAGAGACAATCTTGATAACTTTGAAAGGCCACAAGCAGCACCTCCCTCCGGCCCTCTGCACGCTGCGTTCTCCTTCTACCCTGGGAGCAGCGAGAACAGAATGAGCGTCAAGCAGGAATACGGGCAACGTAAGTTGACTCCTGCTGGTATCCCTGCAGAGTGCATGCCATGCGGGGGCAAATGCACACAGCCGCGCCCCATGCACCGTGCTCATCTGACGCACGCCGCCCTGCACACGCGCAGCCGGCTCATTTGGTGGCCGACGGCCCATCCAACCACCTGGAGGGTATAGCTCGATATCCTTTGGCGACGCTGGTGGTGGTGCTCCAGCCCGCAGTGTCGCCAGCTCCTCGCCCTACGGAGCTGGCTACGGCGCAGGCATGGGCAGCGCGTCACCAAGCCCATATGGCGGCAGCATCATGCCGAGCTATGGCTCGGCCTATGCGGTGCGTTGCACGGGTGCTGCATGCATGTGCCAGATTGAGGAGGGTCCTTATATATCAGTCTCACCGACCAGCACAGGCCTGTGCAGTGCCCCAAAGCTTGTCAATGCAGTGCACCTGTAACATGTGGTAGCACACAGGACGACAAGCCAGCCCTCCCCCACCAACCCTGCACTCTCCGCTCTGCTTCGCCCCGCAGTCTCCCTACTCACAGCCCTCGTACCAGCAAGACCTGTCCTCACAGCTCAACATACCCGGCTACAGAGGCGGAGCCGCTCAGGCAGGGAGGCGCGCGATCTCGCAGCCATCACCCAGCAGCTATGGCGCAGGTGCTGCCGGGGGTTATGGGGCTGTCGGGGCCAGCAGTTTCGGAGCGCCTGGCGCGGGGTACGGCGGCATGGGCGGGGGGGGCTACTCTAGCCAGTATGCATCGCCAGCGTCCGGGGGATACGGCGCCAGCCCCTCGCCATACGGCGGGATGGGCGGTGGCATGTCATCGGGGTACGGCATGTCATCGGCATACGGGGGCGCAAGCGCAGCAGCCTCGCCGTACGGTGGCGGCGGCGGAGGCTACGGCGGCGGCGGTGCATACAGGGGCGGTGGTGGCGCCTATGGCGGCATGTCCTCGTTTGCGTCGCCCAGCGGGGGATACGGTGCCGGCGGGGGCTACGGGGGAGCAGCGGCAGGTTACGGCGGAGGGGCGGCAGCATATGGGGGCGGCGCCGGCGGGTATGGGGGCGCTATGAGCCCCAAGGGTGGCTATGGGGGCGGCAACATCTACAACGGCGGCGCCCCCTCGCCTGTGGCTGAGTTCCACGTACAGAAAGGTGAGCAGCTGTGCAAGGATCAAGCATTCACAGCTCAGTGCCCAATGGTGGAGTGGCCAAGGGCTGGGCTGAACGCACACACATGGACAAGTTTCTTGTTGTGCTGTTTTTGCAGCATCTGGTGGTCAGCGTCTGCCCTGCCCGTCTGCCCTGACACTGGCAAGGTTTCCGGCTTCCTACCCTTGCCGAGTGCCCTGCCCGTCGCCTGCCTCATCTGCGCTGCGTGCCCCTACCTGCTGCGCATGTGCAGGGCAGTTTGGTGGCAAGGTCATCGTGCAGCCACCGGGTGGCAAGACCAGCATCCAGTTTGGCTGAAGGAATGGGCAACGTGTCATGGTTTTCAGTCTCCCAAGCCACAGACGTGGTGTCAGTGTTCGAACAAGGCTGCAACGCCTGCTCTCCATGCTGTTTTACTGCCCACCGTGGTTGCATGTTGCAAATGCACGCGCAAGAACATCCACATGGTGGCTTCAATAACACCCAAGATTACCGATTAAACACCACCTCGATCGTCTAACACTTGTATGCTTTCGTGTTTTGCGTGCTCAAAAGAGGCACCCGGTTGTAAGCTAGTTGGTGAACACAGACATCCTGTGGCCAAGGGTGCGTTGCCAAATGGCCTTCACGCCACACCAACGCGTTTTGTTGTCGCTTGCTATGAGCTCCCCGCTGCTGCGCCGTGGCAAGGCCTTCACCAGCTCACTTCGCTGTGCTGCTCCTGCGCTAGTACGACCTGTGCGCCTGAACGCGACCATGGCTCCCTCAAGCGTGCAGCAGTTCATCGACGAGCTGAACGAGGGCTACGAGAAGGTGCGCAGCGCAAGCAAGGGTCTGCAAGAGCGACGGCCTCGCTAATCTATGGGCAACTGGGATCACCATGCTGCATGGGTCACCCATGTGGAGCCCCCTGTGCTTGCACCCAGCACTGCAGTGACCCAAATTACGGCTGCAGTATTGCAGCACGCAGCCGCGCTGTCAGATCCGGGGCTGCAGGTACACTGTCAGATCCTGCCTGCCATGTGGCTGAAGAAGATGCGCTAGTTGCTCAAGAGTACTGTTATCTATCTTCTGTGCACTGTGCACAGGTGCATGTGGCGTTTGAGAACAACTTCTGGGCCACCAAGGTATGCATGCCGCTACCACACCATGTTTGGCCCGCATGTGCACACATGTGCTACAGCAGCTGACACTCCTGCCGCTGATGAAAATTTCGCGTGCCGACAGATGGCGCTCCAGGTGGGTTTGGGATTTGCGCCCTTGCAGGGCCTGCTGCCAAACAATTATTATCTCAAATCAGCCGCAGCGTCAGCCTCATCGAGACTGAATTGCTGCGGCACACTCTGCGACATAGCAGATATGAACGCAGGATGAAGTGCCTGATCAAGCACAGCAGATCGTGCAGTGTGGCTGTTCATGCGTAGAGCGCAGCCCTTGTTCGAGGGGCTGCTGGGTGTTGTCCTTGCCTCGAGAAAACATGTCCACACCTTTTCATACTGCCGGCCCAACGCACTCGCTGGGCCTTGCAGGGCAGCAGCAGCGAGGCGCTGGCCCGCACCAAGACCGAGTACGAGGCCTTCCTTGGTGATGCAGCCAAGCTCAAGGCTGTGCGCGAGAAGATGCAGGTGGGTGGAAAACAGGAGGGTGCAAGTGGTCACGCACAGGCCTGAGTAGTGCTGTCAGGATGTAGCATGGGAGGAGGCTCAAGGTTGTGTGAGGGAGGCAATGCAAGGGTGTGTGAGGGAGTAACCTGAAGTGTGTGCGCCTGTGGTGGTGCAGGACAAGGATCTGAGCGATGAGCAGCGCAAGATTCTCAGCATCTGTGAGCGCACCTTCAAGTGCTACATCATTGAGGACCCGGCTGCCATGGTACGGCTGGGAGGGGAGGGAGGGTTAGGTTTCTGGGATTGGAAGGGACAGGGGTGGACTGGAAGAAAGGGGGTGGGGACTGGAGGGATTGTGGGTGAGGAGAGCGACTGGGCTGCAAAGGGAGACGGCTGGGATGGGAGGGTAAGGGGAGCGGGAGCGGGTAAGGGGATGAGCAGGGGAGGTGGTTTGGAGGGACGAAGATGTGTGCACCGGTGAGAGCATGCAACATTAGCGCACAGGTTAGGAAATTGTTGTTATTTCCGTCCCCGTGCTCTTATGCTATTGGTTTCTGCCTCTGTATCTGACGCGTGATGTGCTTGATTCCTGGTCCAGGAGCTGAAGGACAAGCTCAACGTGCTGGAGGCCCAGCTGGCTGAGGCACGCAACGTCCTCAACCTTGGCTACAAGGATCCACAGGTGTGGGGAAGTGGGGAGGCAAAGTGGGTGCAGCATCCAGGAACCGCTGGGGAGGTTGTGGATTCAAGGTGCTCTCATGTCTTATTGTGGATATCGCGACCGCTGAGCTGCTGCTGCCCCTGCCCTGCTGCTGCTGCCGCTGCTGCTCCCGATGCTGCAGGCTGGCGGCGAATTTGTGAAGGCTTCCAGTGTGCAGCTGCGCACTACCATGCGCACCAGCGACGTCGAGGCAACGCGAAAGGCCTGCTACGAGGTGTGTGAATGTCATGCAAACCAGCGCGAGGCTAATGTGGCTTTTGTTCGCCTGCCTGCCATGCAGGGCAAGTCCTTTCCTGCTTGCATCCCTCCACCCATCGCTCCACAGGGCATGCGCAGCATCGGTCCGTTCGTTGCAGAGCAGTTCCTGGAGATTGTGAAGCTGCGCAACCGCCTGGCCAGGAGCCTGGGCTACCAGGACTTCTACGACTTCAAGGTAAGCTCAGCCCGATGAGCCTGTTCGTTTGTTGACAAAGAAGTGCAATCTTGCACTGTTTAGCCAGGTCATGCCCCCTCTCC